>PVIC010006870.1:26371-52897 GCA_004025085.1 Thryonomys swinderianus
TTTTTTTTTTTTTTTTTTTTTGAGACAGGGTCTCGCTTGGTAGTTCAGGCTGGCTCTGCGCTCACTATGTAGCTCAGGCAAGCCTCGAACTCAGCAATCCTCCTGTCTCTGCCTCCCAAGTGCTGGGATGACAGGCGTGAGCCACCACGCCCAGCATTATATGTGGTTACCGGGGATTGAACTCAGGTCCTTGCGCTTGCAAGGCAGGCGCCGGAACCACTGAGCTAACCCTCCGGCCCCTCTTTTTCTTTTTTAAGATGGGATCTGACTATGTTGCCCGGGCTGATCTCAGACTCCCAGGATCAAGGAATTCTCCTTCCTCAGTCTCCCCAGCACCTGGGACTGTGGCCACCTGCCACCGAGCCAGCTTCTCTGGGGATTTCTTCCCTGAAGTCATCTGTCCCTCACAATCCAGGTGGGTGCTTCCTGGGAACAGCTGTACAGCTCCCATCCTGGGACAAACAATCTCCTTTGTTGAAATCCTTCTCTCCTGGCCCATCGCTGGGTTTTGTTTTTCCTTCTTAATTGGTTTCTTCCTTTCAGTCGTGTATTTTCAAGAGATATGAGGAAGGATCTACAGGACACACACACACTGAAAGCCTGGATTGTGGAGAATGTTTTTAGTCCACTCTCCCTTTACAGATAACTTTGTGGTATATAATTGTAGATAGAAAACTGTGTCCTTCAGGATTTAGCAAACACCTACCTACTGTTTTCCAACTTCCATTCTTATGGATAAAAAAAAATCTAAGTCTATTTTGATTCCCTTTTCTTTGCAAATGACCTATTTCCCTCTGGAAGCTTTTAGGTGTTTTTTTTCTCTCTCTCTCTCTTAAAAAAAAAAACTAGTGTTTTGAAATTTCACAAGGATGTGGCTTTGTAGGGCCCTTTCCTGTTCATTGTGACAGATGATCTGATAGATGTCTTTTCTCCTTAGGATTTTTTTTTTCTTCTTGATACGAGGTCTCACTGTGTAGTTCAGGATATCCTTTTCACTATGTCACCCAGGTTGGCCTCAAGTTCATAGCAATCCTATTGTCTGAGCCTCCGTGTTCTAGGATCATAATTGTGTACCACTAGGAAGTTTTCTAGAATTATCTCTGTACTTATTTTTCCCCTCCATAGTCTCCTGACTGCTCCTCTTTTCCATTCTGCTCTTCCTCTTCTGGATCCTCTTCTTTCTTCTCTTATTCTTTCTTCTCCTTTTCCTTCCCCTCCTTCTCCTTCCTCTTTCCCTTCTCCTTTTTGGAGATGGAGATCTCACTATGTTGCCCAGACTGGCCTTAGATTTGCAATCCTCCTGCCTGAGAATCTGAAGAAGCTTGGATCACAGACATGTTCTACTTCAATAGCTCTGCTCTTATTTTTCTCATAATCCTATTAGTTATGTGCTGAAACTGCTTGGCTAGCCTTTGAATTTCTTTTTTTCTCTCCCCTTCCCTCTGTCTTTTTGTTCTATTTTATTGGAGATGGGTACAACTTTACCTTTCAACTATTATATTGAATATAAGCAGGTATCCTTTTCAATTGTTTTTTATACTCTTAAAAATCACTGATTTTTCTGAATGTTACCTTTTATAGCATCTTTTTTTTTTTTTTTTTTTTTTTTTTTTTTTTTTTTTTTTTTGAGACAGGGTCTCGCTTGGTAGCTCATGCTGGCTCTGAGCTCACTATGTAGCCCAGGCAAGCCTCAAACTCAGCAATCCTCCTGCCTCTGCCTCCCGAGTGCTGGGATGACAAGCGTGAGCCACCACGCCCGGCACTGTGGTATGCGGTATTGATTGCTGGTGGGTTACCACGCCCAGCATTCTATGTGGTTACTGGGATGGAACTCAGGACCTTGCGCTTGCGAGGCAGGCGCCGGAACTACTGAGCTAAATCTCTGGCCCTATAGCATCATATTTTTACTTCATGGATCCAACACATTCGCATCTTTCTGGAAATAATTTCTATATTGCTTTTTATTTTGTAAGGTTTTGCTTCCTACACGGTTTCTGTTTCCTCATGTTTCCATTTTCCCCAGTGTTTGTTTTGGTCTCTGTCTTTCAGGTTGGATACTTTCTATACACATATGGTGATCCCTGCTGTCTGTTCCTATTTGGAAGCTGGTTTCCAGGAAATGACTTGACAGCTTTGTTGGACAGCTATATGGGCCCCATGGGAGGGACATCGGGGAGACCTAGCTGCTTCGTGGGCACATGCCAGTATCACACGTGTAGACTTTCTCCTTGAGCCAGTCTCTAAGGAAAGACTCCAGTCCCTCTGCTGTTATAAACCATGGAACCTGTGCATGCTACAATGTAAATTTATTTGGGAACAGATCTTTGCTGCTATAATTAAGGTAAGGGACTTGGATGACTCATCCTGGATTATGGATATGGCTTCTAGAGCCATCTGTGTCCTATAAGCATCACAAGATCCACACAGAGAAGAGGAGACGATCTTGTGAAGTTGGAGCCAGAGATTGGAGTCATGCTGCCCTCAAACCAAAGGACATCTGGAGCCACTAAATCTGGAAGAGTCAAAGTATGGCATTTCAGTGGTCTGGAGGGAGCACAGCCCTGCTGAGCCCTTGAGTTCAGACTTCTGGCTCCCAGAGCTGTGAGAGAAGATATTTACGTTGTTTTAGACCACTGAGCTTTTGCTAATTTGTTCTGTCAACCTTAGGAAACTTTATTTATTTATTTATTTATTTATTTAGAGACAGGGTCTCGCTTTGTAGTTCAGGCTGGCTCTGAGCTCACTATGTAGCCCAGGCAAGCCTCGAACTCAGCAATCCTCCTGCCTCTGCCTCCCGAGTGCTGGGATGACAGGCGTGAGCCACCACGCCCGGCACTGTGGTATGCGGTATTGATTGTTGGTATTGTATGTGGTTACCAGGGATTGAACTCAAGACCTTGCGCTTGTGAGGCAGGCGCCAGAACCACTGAGCTAACCCTCTGACCCGAAACTTTATTTATTTTTGTGGTCCTGAGGATTGAACCCAGGGCCTTAGCACTGAGCTACATCTCCATGCCTTTTTTGGAGATGGGTTCTTGCTAAATCATTAAGTTGGTCAGGCTAGGTTCAGCTTGAGATCCTCCTGCCTCAGCTTCCCAGAGTGCTGGGATTACAGGAATGAGCTAGCCTTAGGAAACAGCATTCTATCTTCAGCTGGGTGGTTATTCCTGATACCAGATACCCTTTAGCCTAAACTTTGCTGGGAACAAACCTCTAGTCTTTTGCTGGGGTTTGTGTAAGATCGTTGACTAGTTAAGGTGTGGGAGGAGAAGGTCTAATAGCTCCTTCTAGAGACTGTAACCATGTCCAGCCTGTCCGCCCACATCAGCAGCCGCTGGTGAGACTTGCTGAGTTCTGCAGTGTGAATTGTCAGACTTCTTGTTAGTGCCTGCCAATTCCACCCTGTGAGATTAAGATTCTCCTTTCTAGCCATGAAAAAAATCCATTCCGTTTGTATTAGTTACTCTAGAGAAACAGAAGAGAGATACATAGAAAGAGACTTATTATGGGAGCTGGTGGAATAATTCAGTTTTCGTCCAAAGGGCCCTGGGGTAGAGGGTCTGCTGGGTGAGTCCTGGCGTCTGAAGTTCTGACATCCACAGGCAGGAGACAGTGGACATCCCAGCTCAAAGAGAGACAGAAGCCACCCTTCCTCCACCATCTTGTTAATTTCAGGCCCTCAGCAGATTGAACAGTGCCCACCTGGACGCTATTCTCTTTGAGACACACCCCAGAAGTGTTTACCACCTATCTGGGTAACCCCTGGTCAGGTTAACACACAAGTTAACCACCACGGGCCACGTGTCAGCTTTCCAACTTCCAGAATCTTAGCGAGAGCATTTCACTAAGTCGATAAATTACCCAGGCTGGACTTGAACCTGTGATCCTCCTTTCTCAGACTCTTAAAAGTGCAAGGATGACAGGCAGGCCTTATCACCTGACAGCTGAGTCAGTGTGACAGGAAGTCCCTTCTACTTTAACCTTCCTTAAAAAAACAGTAACGGAAAGTTACCTGGTGTAAACCAACCAGTGTTTTCCCCACTGTTCTGTTTCCTCGTTCCTGAAGCCACCAGTCTGCTCTGCCCAGTGGGAGCTCTCATTGTGTTCTGTAGAAAGGAGGCTGCCCTAATGCACCAATCACAAATAAAAGCCAATTAGCTCTCTGACTAAGCGTGCTGTAACGCTGTGTTTTGGCAGGCTAACCTCTTCGCTCCGTTCTTTGGGCTGAGGACTCTGAAGGGGGATTTGAGAGGATGGCCCGGTGAGGACCGGAGAGGAGGAGGAGGAACAGGCTGCAGTTCTCAGAGAGGGCCACCTGAGCTCCCGGCCAGGCAACCGGCCTCTCCTCCTCCCGCTCCTGCCTGACACCCCTGACCCTGCAGACATCCTAAGAGGCAGATGCCCCGGCCACCCAGGGGGAGGTGGCAGGATTGAGTTGAAATGCTGGCGTCCAACATTTCCCGTCACCGCCCACCAGGGTGGACGCCCCCTGGTGCTGGCCCAGGAAAAGGGAGCCCAAGCAAGAGGCAGAGGCCGCCCCCACCAGGGCCTCACTTTTCCTCCCCTCCCCCTCTTCTTCCCTCCCCCAGGAAGCAGCAGACAATCAACAACTTTCGTTAAATAAATAAATAAATAGGCACTTTAGGGCTTTTATAGAGGAGGCTGAGGCCCATTAAGACACAAATTAAATCTTTGTGGAAACAGCCAGAGTGGGGAGCCCCTGTGTGAACAGGGCCCCTCACTGGCTCCGCTGCCCCCAGCCTGGCTTCCCTTGCCTTGGGCCTCCCCGCCCCCAGGATTAGAGTGCATCTCAGCAGCTGGAGGAGAAATTAATCAGTCTGTGCATTAAGAAGGGTGGAGGGCCCGGGCTGGAGGGGGGGAGGGCAGGGGAAGGCGCAGGTGAGCGTGGTGGTTGCGGGGAAGGGGTTCTGCCGGGTGATTGCACCTCTACCACAGATGGGGGAGACTGAAGTTCCCCCAGGTCTAGTGATGTAGGATGGCGTGCTGGTAACGTCAGCTGGGATTTCAACCTCCTTTTACAAGAGAAAAGAGGAGAAAGGGGGATCCCTCCCCAGTCAGCTTCTTTCACTCCATTGCCTCCCTCCACCCAACCCCAGAACATTTCTCCGTAGCCAGGACAGGAGCCAGGAAGCCCTAACTTCGTTCGCTGGGCCCAGACACTTCTGAGGGCACCACAGGGAAGGTGGGCTTTATTTGGGGAGGGGGCTTTTGCGCAAGCCTGGGGTGTAGGGGGGAGACTGTGGCCCTGTCTACCCCACTAATCCATGGGTGGCCGCGCGGCCCAGGGCTGGAAAAGGCTGGGCAGCCCGGCTTGCTCTGAGGAGGGTGGGGGTGGGGCTGCGGTGGAAGCCCCGCCCCACCCCGCCCCTTCCTGCACTGGTCCTGCCAACCTGTCACTCAACCACTCCTCCAGCAAGTGTTTATTCAGCACCTGCTGTGCAGCTGGTGGGGGGCTAAGTGCTACAGTTAGGGAGCAATAAGAATGAGAATAATGCTGCGTTCCTTCTAAGAAGCACATTTCCTAGCAATTTTAACATTTCTGAAATCAAGATGGGTCTTATAAGCGAGAATGTTACCATTACCTTCCGCAGTATTTTATTTTTCTTATAGGTACTTTCAACCACGGTATGTCCGAACCACAGCAGTTTAGAATCGGTGAAATTTGGTAATAGCGGCACTCCTGGTACTTACTAGGTGCCAGGCCTGTTCTAACTGCTCTGCATCTATCAACACCCGACGGGCACCCCACAGTCCCCGAGAAGAGAACTAGCACTGTCCCCATTGCAGAGGTAGGGAAACTGAGGCACGGGGAGGCAGATTTTCATCTTGCCCTGGAAGAGCGTGCAGCTTCACGGGCTCCCTTGCAAACGTCAGTGCGAGGCCACCTAACCATGGCCCGCCCTTTGGGCCTGCTACTCTGGCCAGTCGCCTGCCTGCGCCCTGTCCCTTGGTGCTGGGCATGTGGTGGCTGATCATGGGGAGCATCTGGCCCTCCTCGCGGCCCAGCGCCGTCAGCTCAGCCTGGGCTGTGGGGAAGAAAGGTGCGAAGGAGTCGGAGAGAAGCTGAGATTTCTGTCCCTCTGGAACAGACACCGGGGGCATTTCTTGGGGGTTTGTGCCCCTCTCTTCTGACCTGCTCCGTTTCTGACCTGGGCCGGTTCACCCCTCCTTAGGCAACCTGGTGGTCCCCCGCTCCCAGGAGGTCACCATATTGATGCCGAACTTAGTGCGGACACCCGATCGGCATAGCGCACTGCAGCCCAGAACTCTTGGACTCAAGCGATCCTCCCACCTCAGCCTCCCGAGTAGCTGGGACTACAGGCGCGCGCCACCACGCCCGGCTGTGCCCCTCTCTTCTGATCCAGTTCAGGCTGAGAAAGAAGGCTCACAAAAGGGAGGGGAAAAAGGACAGACCTGACTAGAAACCCTCCCTCCCTCACCATCCATACTCTAAAGCAGGTGGGGAAACAAAGGGCCTGGGGTCCCGCCCTCCCCCACCCCAGCCTGTGACTCGGCCTCACTTCCTGCCTGGACCGAGACTCTGACTAGGAGCTGTGAACACGAGGGCTCCCCAGACCCTTGTTCCTCTAGTGTCTCCGGCTCCCTGGCCGCCTCCTCCTCCCCACCCTGACCCTGCCAAGGGCTGGGAAATGAAGACCTCACCTGCCAAGGGGAGCCGGGAGGGGCGCCGAGGCCCTGCCAGCAGCCTGGAGCTGTCAGGCTGGTGGTAATTAATTAATCAATCCACCCGGGAGGCCCGAAGCGGCCATGAGCGGCTTCTCCTGCACATAGCACGGTGGGCAGGATGGCAGCTCCTCCGAGAGGTTAAGCCAGGCGCCTCTGCCAACCAGTCACGTGGGTATCTCAGTTCCTGCGGCCGAGAGAAGGCTGGGGGCGATGGAGGGGCTTGTGCACAAGTGTGCCCCTCACTGGCTCACGCACCCTGGAGGTGTAATGGCGCACATGCTGTGCATGCCTGTGGCCAGGCACACTGGCAGGGGGGCTGGCCAGGCACATGTGCTTGCCCTCGGGGACCCTCTCCTGTGGGCAGAACGAGGCTGAATCTCACTTTAACTCTAGCCTTGGCCTGATCTGCAGGGAGCTGTGCTACGAAGGTGCCCGCTTAGAGATGAAGCCACCCCTTCTTGGATGCTCCTGCCAGGGTGCAGGGGCCCCGGGAAGGCGTCAGTAGGTTCCTCACCCACAGTTCCCCAAACGGGACCTCAGGAGCAGCAATATCAGCAAAGGACACACCCCCAAGCCCTGTCTCAGAGATCCGGCACCCAAAGCCCCGGTGACCTGCTGGCTGGCTGTACAGAGCACAGGCGTGTGGGCGGGCAGTCCAGTTACAGCCCTGCTGCTGGCCGGCAGAGCCCCACATTCCCGTTCAACCAGCGCGCACTGCATTCTGGGCTCTTTCTCACGGCAGCCTCGTGTGGAAGACATCGCGTGCCCGTTTACAGCTGAAGGCATCGTGGCGTAGAGTGATTTGCCCTCAGTAGCACTGGGCACAGGAGGAAGCGGACTTAGCTCTTTTGAGTCCAGGCTCTGGGAGTATCTGCTCTACACAACCTCAGCAGGACGCAGCCCTGTTTCCTGCCGGTGGGGGCGAAGGCGGGGTAGGGTACCTTGTGGCCGTCCAGGTACATACCTTGGTCTGAGTGGTGGTAGCACATGTGAGAACATAGATAAAACAGTGAGCTTTACATTGAAGACCTAGGGAAAGGCTATGGTTATAAAATTTACTTAACTTTTTAAAATGCAATAATAGAAGTCCTAGCAGGATAGAGATTGAGCTCAGTGGTTCCGGCGCCTGCCTAGCAAGCACAAGGTCCCTGGGTTGATCCCTGGTAACCACATACAACAGTACCGGGCATGGTGACTCACGCCCACCAGCAATCAGCACCACACACCATAGTGCCAGGTGTGGTGGCTCACATCCGTCATTCCAGGACTCAGGAGGCAGAGGCAGGAGGATTGCTGAGTTTGAGGCTTGCCTGGGCTACATAATGAGCTCAGGGCCAGCCTGAACTACAAAGCAAGACCCTGTCTCAAAAAAAAAAATTTAAAAAACAGAAGAAATCCTAAGTAGTCATGAAAAGACAGGTACTGAATGATGTCGCTTATATATGACAGGAAGAGCTGGGGAAGTCTTAGACACAGTAGACGAGAGGTTGCTGGAGAGGAAAGAGGGGAGGGGAGCTGTCAGCTGGGGAGGCTGGTTGGCCAGTGATAGGAATACACTTAATAGGTAGCTGCAAACTTAAAATGGCTTAAATACACAGATTTATATGTATTTTATCACAATTAAAAATTTGGAGAAAGAATCCTTTAAAAAGCCTGTCTTTATGACATTGCACGGAGCCAAGAGGTGCCATCAGAGGGGAGGTGGGGGGCCTTCCCAACCGGCCAGGGGTTGTTTCCCAGTGAAGGAGCCAGAACCTTCGAGTCCCGGGACCCAGGGGAGCACATCTGCTCCCCGCCAGGCCCCTGCCAGGTGGTTCCCAGGCCGCACTGAAACGCCAGTTAGTGACAGGGCATTCACTTCACCCACTGAGAAGCCGTGCCAGGTAATGCTGGGTACCAAGGAGCAGCAGACAAGAGTGGAAGCCTGGACTTGTGCTGGGCAGAAACTGCCCTTGGTCCCTGCTCCAGGCTTTAGGGACACTGGCACACAGCCTGTGGGAAGCAGACCCTGCTGGAGGAGACTCTTTTCAGGCCTGGAGATCTGCACTGGGTGCTGCACCAATTAGCAGTTGCGAGATCTGCACTCTACCATAAACAGTGTTGCCCAGCTCCCAAGATGCTCTGCGACCTCTGGATCGCTGCATTGGGAGGCCTGACTGGGAAGGTAAAGGACCTCTGATTTGGCCTCCTGACCTCTGTTCCTCAAGTTGGCAACATGTTGTTTTCCTTCCTGTTCCTGTGTAGGTTAGGACCGAATTCTAATAGAATTAATTAAGTGTGTGCTAGTTGACTTCCTTTTCCTGTTTGTGTACTGATTTCCTGACTGCTGTGTTCCTGTTTTTCTTCCCCTATAAGATAATATGTAACCATTTTTGAGGCCATGTCGGCCCTCTGAAAAAGTATAAATACAACCTGCTCAATAAACAGGTGCCTGCTCAGTATTGACTGAGAGGTCCTCCTGAGCCAATTTTCCTGTCTTCTCTTTTCTTAATCTGCACCCCTCGACTTCACGACCCTGTTTTGTCCAGCTGGCTCCGGCAACAGCCGACCCTTGGGGATGCTTTCTTCTGGTTTCCTTTCCAGCTTCTCCTGTTGAAGAGTGTCTTTTCACTGTCTACAGGCTCCCAGCACCAAGGAGGACACAAGCCTTTAAGAGATCTGACCCTTACCCTGCACCTTCGTGTCCTTTTTCGGAGTGAGCCCATCCCATAGTCAGTAGGAATGTTCTTGAATACCAGACCTATGCAGGGATGGCTGGTGGTAACTGACAGACCGAATACATTTATCCACCAAACCCAACCTAAATGGGTCTCTAATTGGTTTCCCTCAAGCTGCCTCCATTAAGTGTCCATGGCTTCTCCAAGACCCCTCAGGAAAGTGTGAAGTGTGATGGAGAAGCCAAGGTAGAAAAAGACAGGAATCTTTAATGGCATATGGGTAAAAGATGCATGTGTGTAAATTTTTTTTTTTTTGCTTTTTGGAGACAGGGTCTCGCGTTGTAGTTCAGGCTGGCCCTGAGCTCACTATGGTGCCCAGACAAGCCGCCGCGAACTCAGCAATCCTCCTGTCTCTGCCTCCCGAGTGCTGGGATGACAGGCATGAGCCACCACGCCCGGCATTGTGGTATGCGGTGTTAAATTGCTGGTGGGCGTGAGTCTCCACGCCCAGCATTGTATGTGGTTTCCGGGGATCGAACTCAGGACCTTACGCTTGCGAGGCAG
Organism: Thryonomys swinderianus; assembly: GCA_004025085.1. Lineage (NCBI taxonomy): Eukaryota > Metazoa > Chordata > Mammalia > Rodentia > Thryonomyidae > Thryonomys > Thryonomys swinderianus. The sequence continues at coordinate 36,301 of PVIC010006870.1, forward strand.
GGGCCGGAACCACTGAGCTAACCCTCCGGCCCTTGTGTGTAAATTTTATAAAGCCATGTGACCATATTACCTATGTAATATGTAAGTCAGTGGCTACAGGGTAGCTCCTTTGCTGAAAACCCTCCCCCTCCCTTGCCCCTCCCCCGCCCTATCCTCCCCAGTGCCCTTCCCCCACACACACACTTCCCTTGCCCTCCCTATACCCTCCCTGCCCTCTCTTTTGCTGGCTGAACGTGACCAGTGTGTGCCTTCTAGGTTTCCTTTAAGACTGGTGTCTGCAGGCTGGGGTTTTAGCTCAAGTGGTACTGTGCCTAGCTTGGAAGCACAAAGCCCAAGTTCAATCCCTGGTATTGGAAAAAAAAAAAAAAAAGAGGTGTCTGACCTGCTTGACTAGTTGGCAGTTTGTTTTTATCCCTTAAATGGGGTCCAGAACTAAGTGACACTGACCCCACCTGCCACCGCAGGATGTCCATGGGTTTCCTCAGATGGTCTCGGGTTCAACATGTTGCAGTCAGGCACTGCCCATCTTTCACTCACAGATGAACTTGGCACCTGTTTCCAAGTATTTCATCTGTGCCAGGCCCTATTTTGCAGGGGCGAAATAGAAGGTCCCTAAGCTTGGCAGCGTGTACCTTTTAGTCTCAAAGCTGAGGCTGCAAATTCTTCACACACACCCCCATTCTGTACCCATGAAGTTCGCTTTTAGGCCCTTCCACAGATCCACCACTCAATTGCATCTTATTAGATTTGCTCCGCTTGGCCATTCTGCCAAACTCACTTTGGATCTCACCGTGCCAGCCCCGTCCTCCCTCTCCCTCCTGGGTCCGTGTCTTCAGCGAATGTGATGAGCCTGCCTGTTACATCTTCATCTTGTCCCCGATGACAGAGCGCCACTTCCCAGGCCGAGGACAGAGCCTGCAGGCACTCGGAGTTTCCCTCCGGGTAGACACAGCCGCCTTAATCAGCACGCTCCGCTCCGGGGATGGTGGTTCAATCCACCTCATTACATGGTCACCCAGCCATGTTTGTGCCCTGTTCTCAAGGATACCATCAGAGGCCGTGTCACACGCCTCAGCGCGCTCGGGACACACATCTGACACAGTTTCTGTCTGTCAGTCTAGCAGCCCCGTTAAGGAAAGAGGAGTGGATTTCGTTGTCTTCCTGCTGACGCCCTGCTTTTACTTTAAAATCTTCATCAGCATGTGCGTTCAGAAAAATCCCCAGTCATAAGCACACAGCTCCGCGACCCTCCAAAGTGACTGCCATGTGATGAACACCCAGATCAAGAAACTCAGAGGGGCAGAGCCCTCTTCCCTCAAGCCCCTCTTTTCCCCTTCCTCTGCCTCCCTCCATCACCACTGGAAGTCCCTCCCAGCTCTGCGCTTAGTATAAATGGAACCACACAGACTCTGTGCTCTCGTGTTCGCTGGCTTTCGCTCAGCAGAACACGTGAAATCCAACTGTACTGTAGACACAGAGGCTCATCCTCATGAATGCATAATATTCCAGTAGGTGAACATAGGACGATTTCTCCATTTTCCTGCTGGCGGTCAGCGTTGCTTCCTGGCTGGGACAGCTGTGCCCAGAGCTGCGGTGATGTTCTGTCATTTGTACTGTGGTGCACGTGTCTGGGTCATGGTGTACACATTTTGTAGATTCGCTGAATGGTTTTGGAAGGTGGTTGTGCCATTTTATATCCCTGTTTCCGTATATGAACATCTTCACCAACATTTGGCATCGTCTCTTTTAAATTTTTTTTTTTTTTTTGCTTTTTGGAGACAGGGTCTTGCTTTGTAGTTCAGGCTGGCCCTGAGCTCACTATGGTGCCCAGGCAAGCCGCCGCGAACTCAGCAATCCTCCTGTCTCTGCCTCCCAAGTGCTGGGATTACAGGCATGAGCCACCACGCCCAGCATTATATGTGGTAACCGGGGATCCAACTCAGGTCCTTACGCTTGCGAGGCAGGCGCCGGAACCACTGAGCTAACCCTCCGGCCCCGTCTCTTTTAAATTTTATCCCTTCTGTGGCTACAAAGCAGTATCACACTGAACCCATGTTTTCTCTCATGACTAATGATTTGGAATATTTTTTCTTGTGCTTTTTTTGGTCGTTTGGACAGCTCCCGTGTGAAGTGTCTGTTTAAATCTCCTGCTCATTTTTCTATTAGGTTGCTGCTTTTTTTCTTATTGATTTGTAGTAGTTTCCTTTTTTGTATTCTGAGTGTGCACTGATTCTACTTTTAACCTCAGCCAATTATTTTTGCAAATAAGTGTACTTGATCCCAGGAGGCAGGTGGGGGAAGGAGTGTCCCTTTAGTGAACAGCTGTGTGCGAAGGCGCATGCAATCCCAGTTGTCCTCATCTGTAATCAATCAGCCTTCCATGTCCTTTTTTTTTTTTTTTTTTTGAGGCAGGGTCTCACTTTTTAGTTCAGGCTGGCCCTGATCTCTCTTTGTAGCCCAGGCAAGCCTTTGAACTCAGCAGTCCTCCTGCCTCTGCCTCCCGAGTGCTGGGATGACAGGCATGAGCCACCACACCCAGCACTGTGGTATGTGGTATTGATTGCTGGTGGGTGTGAGTCTCCATGCCCAGCATTGTATGTGGTTACCAGGATTGAACTCAGGACCTTGAGCTTGCGAGGCAGGCGCTGGAACAACTGAGCTAAATCTCTGGCCCTTCCATGTTTTTCTTGAGAAGAGAGGAATATATGTGGATGGTGAAATGGTCTAGAAATGACCTGTAGAGGGGAGCAGGGCAAAAGGGCCGCCCTGTTGGCCTTGTGGAGCAGGGTGGCAGAGGAGGGCTTCATGGCGTAATGAGGGGCCCTCCGTTAATTGTCAGAAACCTTTAACCTGGGCGCTGGTTTCACCGCTTGGGGGAATCTATGACCATGAATCAATCAATCATTTAGCCTAAGTATTGATTCTCTCCTCTGGAGTCAAAGGCTCTCGTGCTAGTGTTTCTGGGGTTAAGTAGGAAGGCATTTCTAAAACGTATTCCTTTGTGCCAATGCCTTGTACCTCTTGAAGTGGGGAGAACCCCACCAGTTTCACGCACTACAGTGGCTTCTCAGTAATCGTCGATGACTAATGTGCACCAGGGAAATGCTCTAGGGGCAGTGAGCCTCTGACGTCACACCAGGTGGGTTCAAAGCTCAGTTCTAACACTTACTAGCTGTGTCTCTGAGGCAGATGTGGCCTCTGTGCTTGCTTCCTTCTCTGCCTGACAAGCTTAGGACAGGCCCTAGCACCCAGGATGGGTGTGAGAATTAAGGGAGATCATGTACGCGAAGAGCCACACCAGGTCCTAGGAGGCACAGAAGCCCCCGCTGCTATTATATTCCAGGGGATGATGTGAATCATGTCACGTTTTCAGCCTAATCAAGTAGGCTTGGCGTCATTGTCTCCGTTTTGCAGATGAGGAGTGAGGCTCAGTAAACCGCCATGGTCGCATGACCTGTAAATACCAGAGCTGGGATTTAAACCCAGGCCTCCATGGGTACGTTGCAGTCCAAGCACTTGGTCTGCTATCTAACTCGTGTTTGCCTACTGTGTTTTCCATCAGGAAAGCTGCTGTCGAGTGCCCCTCTGGAGGTTTTCGAGGGGGCAGCGATGCTCCAGACCTGGCTGCAAACGCAGCGTGGGCTGGGGATGCCTCACCTGGCCCACAGGAGGGTGAGGGGTGAGGCCAGCAAATGCACAGGTGCTGAGCTGCGCCCAGGACTCTCTTGGTCCCGGCACTGCTGGCCGGGAGAGCCCCGGAGCTCTCAGTAATGAGCCTGCCATCGGGCTGGACAGAGACTTATGACTTCTGGTGTCTGGGCCACCTCCTCCCGCTTGTCCTCCTGGTTATTTATCACATTTGTCCCTCTGGAGAGGCAAGGCCATCGCTTACACTGTCCAGAGCAGGGAATGCAATAAAGGCAGTTCCGCGGGTGGCCCTGAGCCCTGCCCCCTTCCCAGAGGGCTCTCCCGGCAGGGGTGGGGCGATGCCAGCCTGAGTCCGGCTTCCCAGGAGGTCTGTGTGGCACCGCCACCAGAGCAGTGACGGGCACCACTCACCCTGCCAGGCCGCCCCAGCACATGGGGTCAAAGGCAGCATCTCTGCAGCCACCAGGCCATGACCTCTCATGCCGCCCGGACACTGTGGGCAAGACCAAAGGCTCACCAACCGCTGTCCTCATCCCGCCCAGGCACCGTCACTCCCAGTGCCATTGGGACTCACAGGAAGATAAGCATGTATCGAGCACCCCTAGCCTGAAAATCCAAGATTCAGAAAGCTCTGAAATCTGAAAATTTTGAGTGCCAGCATGATGCCACATGAGGGAAATTCCACACTTGACCTTAGTAACAGCTCAGAGTCAGAGGCAGGTGCGTTAAAAATATGGTACGAAATTACTTTCCGGCTCTGTGTCCAAGGTGGGCAGGAAACAAATTAGTTTTGTGTTCAGGCTCAGGCCCATCCCCAAGAAATGTTATTCTGAATATGCAAATATTTTGAAATCTGGAAACATCCCAAATCTGAAATGTTGCTGTTCTCAACATTTCGGATCAGGGGACAGTCAGCTGTCACTAGCCCGGCTTCTTCACTTGCTTTAGCTCGGCTCTGAGAACAAGGGAAGCAGAATTTTCACAGTTGTTTCTGTCTTTGCGCTGGACAATTACCCTTCCCTGACGAATCTGAGAGAGAACTAACTGTGGCTTCTTGTCAGGCTCCCGTGTCTTTGGAGGCAAACTCAGGTCACAAGTAGAATTTAGCTCTACACTGGAGGTGGTGGCATGTGCTTGTAATTCTAGCACTCTAGGAGGCTGAAGCAGGAGATTTTCCAGTTTGAGCCCCAGGCAGCTTAAGGACATAGCAAGAACTTGCCTCAAAATTTAAAAAAAAAAAAAAAAAAGTAAGACGTGGGGATCTAGCTCAGGGCAGAGATCTTGGCTCCAGCCTTTTTTTTTAATGGAAAAAAAACAAAAAACAAAAAAACAAACCTAAAACATAACAAAACACTCAAGGTCCCAAATTCTAGCCCTGGTAAGAAAAAGGGAGCAAAACAGCCGGTTGTGGACAGGCCCATCTTCAGAGCCACCTGCGCCCCCTCTCACTGCAGGAGAGGTCCACGGCCAGCCGCGCCTTCTGAGCGCCTCTGGCAGCCTTTCTGTAATACGGTGGGAACACTGATGCCTCGGCAGAGACCGGAGAGGAACTGTGCTGCTGTCCGGGGCGCAGGAGGTGCCCAGTAAAGGCCACAGCCCAGAACGGCACTCACACCATCATTTCAGAAAACAGCGCTCTCCGTGGGCGCCCGGTCAGCAGCCTCTTTCCCTTTGCCCGGCCCCTGGCATCCTGGTCACCTAGTCCAGGACGGCAGCTTCTCCTTCCATCTGTCGATGCCTGCCCCAGTTTCTCAGGGAACAGAGACGGCAGAGTCACATCTACGGGTCTCATCATCCTATTAGGACAACATCAGTGTAAACATTAGTTATTCACAAACCCAATTACATTTTGATTGCTCTGACCCAAGTGAGATTGGGGTTACTCTCAATCCACATTTAGTTTTTGGCACAAGTGTCCTGAAGTGTGGGGAGAGAAAAACAGCTTCCCACCCCTTCTACTGTCTCCCGGCTTGCCTCATTTCCCCTCCTTCTCTGTTCCCAATCCAGACATACCTGGGCACCTGGCACTGCGTGGGCAGGAGACGAAGCCCCGTCCGTGTGGAAGGCGATGGGAGGACGGGGTGCCCTGCTCGTCAGTGGACTCACCCACGGTTGGGCTGGTGGCTGAGTACGCTGCAAGGACGAGGGCTTGGTTGGAGGGGCCCCTTCCAACACGTGCCTCGGGGCCAGCTGGCCCTGAGCCCTGGAAACCGTAACCCCGATAACCCTCCTCCTTCAGGGGCAGGTGTTGGATATTTTGGGCAGATGACTGGGAAGTGTCTGTTTTATAATGTACCATCCCAGTAAAGTATAGAGCTGCTCGGGCCACATGCCATGGAGCCATCCACCCACAGTCCCCTTCTCTCTGTCTCTCCTTCCTTCCTTCCTTTCTCCCTTCCTTCCATCCTTTCCCTCCAATCTATTAGCACATCTTTTGGCTCTGCTTGAAAATGCCCCCACCTCCATGCTGGCCAGGCTGTGTGTCTGCCCCGGACCTCTAAGCCTCCTCCGTCTTCTCCCTCCTCTCTTGTCTGTTGGAGACAAAACAGAAGTGTGTCCGGCCGGGTCACGCTGCTGCTCAAAAGGCTGCACAGCCGCCCTGTCTCCCTCAGAGTAGGAGGCAAAGTCCTGAAGTCTCCGGGGGCTGCACGGCCTGCCGCGGGCCCGCCCTGACTTCCCCTCTGCTGCACTGCTCCTGACAGGACTCTGGCCAGCCGCTCCTGAGCCTGAGCCGGGGCCCCCCCCATCTCCCTGTGGCCCACCCCCACCTGTCACACCTCTGTTCCAGTGTGTCCCTCCCTCAAGGAGCAGCAGAGAACAGACGCTCTCGGAGTTTGAAGGTGCGTAGTGTGGGACCCCCAGCCCAGGGACAGTGGCGTCAGGCTGGGCCAGGCGGCTGACAGAGTCCAGGAGATGAAAGGGGCTGCGTGGAAAGGGCCCGGGTAGGGGCAGGATGTTGGGGTACCAGCCCGGACAGATGGCAGAGGTCAGGGAACCCCAGGGCCACGGGACGTGTGAACAGCTTCCCAAACCACAGAACCGGGGAAAAGGGCGGAGAGTGGTCTGCAGGGACAGAGGAAGGGTGTACAGGCTGTCACCCCGACCGCACCGTCTACACGCCATCACCACCTCCTGCTTATTTTTCTATACATAGCTTGCCGACTTCTAAAATACCCATATGTTATCTTTACATGCTGGATTATAAACTCCGGAGGGATAGATTGTCTACCTTGTCCACAGATAGATTTCCCAATGTCCAGAACTGTGCCTCACGAGTCGTAAGCCTTTAGTGACCAGGTGCCTGAAGAAATGAAGGGGGGGAGGGGCCAAAAGACCCCACTCGGCCTGAGGCCCCTTCTTATGGCCAGGGCCTCTGGGCTTCACCCTGGGAATTTCTGCCCCTAATGGAGAAAGAATGCATGCAGTTGTTCAGGTAATTGGTAGTAACTGATGGTAATTTCAAGTAATTAAACACTAATTAATTCAATGAGTCAGTAATGTATTTATTTATGGTATCTGTGTTTGTTCCCTTATAAATATTGGTAATACTTTTGTCAGGCAATTAAAATCCACTGGGGAAGTCACTAGGTCCCAGGAGGGTATAGTGGGATCAAAGTTGGATAAAGGCCAAGCACTGGGGCTCACACGTGGCCAGGTGCACCGCAGTGAACACGGACGGCAGTGTGTTTGGCTGGGGTTGGTTTGGGGTCGGGGGTGAGGGGGTTCAGTCACAAAGTCCTGTACCATGTCCCAACTTCCTCTTGCCTTCCCCCCGGCAGTCTCAGAGTAAGGCTGGATGCCAGGTGTCGGGGGCATTGGGCACGGGCGGTCCTACCACCCTGATCTCTTTTCCAAATCAGCAGTGTCCCCACTCCTTGCCACTCTGCTCCAGACCTGACCCCTCAGCACATGACCACCCAATGCTGGGCTGGGCACAAGATGGTGATTGAGGAAGAAGAGGACCTTTCCCACACAGAGTGGCAGTGGGGAGGCATCAGGCACGGCAGTCAGGTGGCAGGGTGACTTGACATCTCTGTGCCTCAGTTTCCTCATCTGTGCAGTGGGAATAATAGTCCCTGCCCCACCGAGTTGCCCGACTTCAAACCTTCAGAATCTCCCTGTTGTCCTGCTCAGCCCTAGGAACTGTCTTTCCTGGAGTCCCAAGCGTCCCTGCGTCTCTCCTCAGGATGGAAGCAGACATCTTCTTGGTGGCAGACTTGTCCTCTCAGCTTCTAAAGGTTGGTGGAATTCAATTTCCTTTGCTCCTACCTTTCTACTGCCCAGTTTTAGGGAGGTCCAGCTGCACTCCGGCTTCCGGTCTCTCACTGTGTGGCTGTGGTCATAGCCATGGCCACAGGCCCTCTACCTCCCTCTGTCTCTCTCTCCCTGTCTCTGTCTCTGTCTCTCTCTCTCCATCACCTCTTTCCTATCCCTCACTTCCCCTCCCCTCTCCCTCTTTGTTCTGTCTCCCTTAATTAGCCACACTCTGGAACTGAAGTGTTTTTATTATGTTTTATTTATTGAATGGCTTTACGTTTCCTGTTCTTAATTTAAAAGGCAGATCGATAAAATGCTTTATATTCCCTGCCTAAAACAAAACAAAGCTAAGTTAAGTTGTTCTTTGTTCATGTGACTCTGACTTCCATTTTTTTCTCCTTGGGAAGAAAAGGTTCTTCATCTACATTCTCTTAATTGACAAGGACAGTTACTTCACCCAGGCCCGTGCTCTTGTTCCTGTGGAGAACAGCGATTGAGCCCCCCACCCCACCCCCACCCCCCGCGGGCCAGGACTGTGCTGGGCTCACAGAGCGAAGCAGGAAACAGCGTCCCTGCCCTCAGCAGGCGCCTGTCTAGCTGGGAATGGACTTGGCGCTGACGTGTGCATGGACAGTACTCCTCGGGGCACAGAGAGGGGCGCGAGGCTTCCCGGTGGGGGGCAGCTGGGCTGGGAATTCAGAGATGGAGCACGTTCTGATGGCGGTGAGGCTCACGGGACCCGGAAGGAAGGAGACGGCCGCCGACACCCGCCCGTGCACGAGGAGCAGGTCCCCACTGCGGGCACCTGGGAGACCGGAGAGCGCACCTCAGTTTCCCAAAGGGCGGTGAGGAGCTGGCTGTCCTGCTCCTGCACCACCCGTCATTGTCAAAGACGCCCCGGCACGCCTGGCTGGACGCACGAGGGCCGGAGAGCTCCCCCGGCAGGCAGGGTGGGTTCTGGCCGGGCTTGAGGGGCGCGGTCAGTGCTGACCCTGTCTGTGGCTGTGACACGCCGGGGTGGGGAGGGTGAACCCGACGTGACCAGGGCGAGGGACGGAGGGACCTCAGGAGCCCGCACAGCTCCAGACGGCTCCAACGCCCAAATCCAGGAAATCTGACCTTGCGCCGGCTGGGCCCCCGCTTCCTCCGCGGTCACCGCGAGTCAGACCCCTCCCTGCTCATCCTGCGAGCTCTGCCCGGGGCCTGGCAGGACGAGCCCGAGTCAGCCCTTCCTCCAGATTCCCTTCCTACCCTCCCGCCAGCCTGTGAGGCCCGCAGTATGCGCGGCTATTTATGACGTCCTGTCGATATCTGTCTTGGCGGAGGGCCGCCGAGGGGACGGAGGGAGCCTGGGGTCCGATCCATCAGTCACTTGGCTGCAATCTCTAAAGAGATTTTAATTGTGAGCTCAGACTCACTCCAGTCACTGGCGGTGCCCGCCTGCCTCTTTACCAGCCGAGAGCGGGCCCGCAGGCCTGCTGCTGTTTGCCAAATGGACGTCTGGTAGCGGCGCTGAGGAAATATTTGCTGCAGTGAAACAATGTGCTGGCAGAAAGCAATCGCCCTAAATCGCCCCCGACAGCCGCCTGTGCTCCACCGCGGCTCCATCCACACACTGCAGCTTTCTCTCCCGACTGGAGAACGAGGAAGGTGGCCTAGACCTGAATGGGAGGGAAACTGAGGCAGGGGCGCCACTCCTCAGCTTCCGGACCCCGAGGGAGAGGGAATTGTAGGAGAACCAGAAGCAGGAGAGGGGGCCCTGGGTCAGGGCCAGGCTGATCCTGACGAGAGGACACAGAGCCAGAGAGAAGCGGAGGCCGCTTGAGGATGCGCGTGGAGTTAGGTTGAGACCACAGTTTTTGTCTTTGGAGGGCTCAACCGACCTTTCTTGCCCCCTTTCCTGCGCCGGGTCAGGGGCGGGTCCCTTGCTGCCGAGATGCACTCTGGGGAGTCACGGGGCTTTCTCTCCAAGAAGTGACCTACAGCTCTTCACTTGTGGGTAAAAACGTTTACATCTTGCTATTGGGAGTCTCTGGGGTCGGGAGGAAGAGGTGAGGCGGTGCGTGGCAGGGAGAGCCTGTGACGTCACCCAGAAGAGGCTCCTGTCCCGAGTGCCCGCGCACGTGCCCCCTGCCTCAGCAAGCCCGTTTGCAGGGACTTTGTCCAGCAAACGTAGTATGAAACAAAAGCATCAGCCCAAGAACTGAGCCCTTGATGTCTGTTGTCCTGCTGCTGGTGACAGCAAAACCAAGCGCACAGGAGCCTGGGTGTCTGTGAAGGGGGCTCGAGCTCCCTGGGCCTGCATCCCCAGGAGAGCAATCACGGGGGACTTCCCGAAGGGCCCACAGAGGAGCAGGTGCGGGGAGGGAGCAGCGTTTCTGCGTGTGGGGACCCCGCAGATGTGGACTGTGGCTGACGCAGAGTGGACTCTGCATGCACACGTGCAGCCTGGCAGCGGCCTCCGAGGAGCTCCTCGGGCCCCTCAGGAAAGGTCAAGGGGCATCAGGCCCCCTCTACCCAAATTGTAAATCATAGGGAGAAAAATGCCTGAGCCTGGGCCGGAGGATTAGCTCAGTAGTTCCGGCGCCTGCCTCTCAAGCTCAAGGTCCTGAGTTCGATCCCCGGTAGCCACATACAATGCTGGGCGTGGAGACACGCCCACCAACAATCAACACCGCATACCACAATGCCAGACGTGGTGGCTCACGCCTGTAATCCCAACACTCGGGAGGCAGAGACAGGAGGATTGCTGAGTTCGCAGTGGCTTGCCTGGGCTACATAGTGAGCTCAGGGCCAGCCTGAACTACAAAGCGAGACCCTGTCTCAAAAAGCAAAAAAAAAAAAAAATGCCTGAGCCTTTGGGTCCTCTGGCTTCCGCTTTGTCTGTTCAAGGATGCCATCTATGCCGGGTGCACACTCCCGGCGCGCACACATGGCACACGTCACCCCTGTGAGCAGAGGTGTCTGGGAGGCCTGAGGTCAGAGGGGCACTGAGGGTGATGGGAGGGCCCAGGGCCTCTCTCCTGAAGCTGGGAAGACGAGCAGGGCGGCGTGGCGGGCCCTTTCCTCCTGAGCCAGGCTGGGGCTCTGTACTGGGCTGCTGGGCAGCTCCGGGGTCCTGTGCTCTGAAGCCCTGGTGGCCACGCCCCACTTTCTGTCCCTTAGTCCCTGCTCTTGGTTCCGAGCTGCACAGGCCGGAGGGCGCCGGTCCCCAGCTCTGCGCTCGAAGGCCTCTAGCTGGTGGGGTGAGTGCAACAGAAGGCTGAGAGGCTCCTGCCTCTGCCCCCGTCTGCCCCAAACTGCCTCCTTCACCTTTCCCAGGTTGTGTTTACCTTGGCCCCCTCCCCCTGCCCCATTCTGCCAGCCGATCTGATTGCCGTAATTAGTTAATCAGTAACTGGCATAATTTCTCCCTGATTAATGCAGGAATAATCACCCGCCAGGGCTGCCAGCAATTTGCTTATCAGAGTCACTTTGAAACAGCTTTGAAAATGAACGATTGGCACCTTCCTCAGGGTTAAAATTAGAGCCCATGAGGCCGCCCTCTGCCGTGGGCATCTGGGAGTGCCAGGAGGGGTCTGTGCCCACCACGTCCAGGCCTTCGGGGCTGGGCGGTGCCACATCTTCATATCCGGCTGGCTCCAAAAATGGTTTGCTGAATGAGGGGACCCACCAGTGCCCCTGACGCTCGTGTGGAGGGTAAAGGAACGCGGTGCTGGGCTCCTTCGGGGTGAAGCTGGTGGAGACCCGGGCAGGAAGTCTATCCCCCTGGGCGGGTGGCAGGCAGGAAGCAGGGGGCCGCTCTAGGCATAGCGGTGCTAAGCATAGAATCCAAAGACGAGCCATTCTGGCCTGGAGTAGAACAAGAGAACTACTTGTTTATTGGTATTGCGCCTTGAACCCAGGGGCCTGGGCATGCTTGGCAAGTGTTCTACCACTGAGCTACATTCCCGCCCTTTCTGTTTTTCACTTTGATACAGTCTCCCTGAGTGATCCAGGCTAAGCTCAAACTCTTCTGTCCTGCCTCAGCCTCCTGAGTAGCTGGGCTTACAGACGTGTTCAGCCTGGCTTCCCAAGCTAGATTCTTCACACACTTCAGCTCATTTAAACCTCATGAAATGGCAGTAGACACTGAGAATATGCGGACTGAGTGTGGGGACTGGGACCCTATTTTTGCAATCTTGGTTATGGAAAATTCCCCACAAAGAGAAAATAATTGTAAGGAACTACACCCGGTTTCTACAGACATTCATAGTTTATTAATCTCATTCCATCCGGTCTTCAGCCCATCCCTGTTTCTGATGTGAGTCTAAGAGTCACTTTGTAAAGTGGTTCCAGGCACCACGTTGCTTCCCCTGAGATGGAGGTGAGAAGAGCGTCTGTCTGGGGGGCTCGTGAGGGCTCCACGGTGCCCCGTGTAGCCAGAGTCAGGACTCGGAGCAGGTCCGTGAGCTCCGCGTACACGCCCAGCCTCTGGGACCAGGTAGGCCACGTAGATCTATCTATCGTTACCGGAGAGGCAGCAAGGGGCAACAGAGCCCAGGCTTTGCAGTGTGCCGGTTGCCAGACCCAGGGGAGCTGGTGGGGGGCACAGCCTCACCCGTGCGGCTTAGCACACACCGGGCTGAGAGCCCAGAGAGCAGTCTGTTCTGAGTTTATACCCCGGACGGCTCCTCATTCCCTGGGTGACACTGTGGACAGGTCCGTTTCTAGAAGGGACTTGAACAGGCCTGAGTGCGCTGAGCTGTCCTCCCAGGCAGGGGTAGCGCCGCACATTCAGCAGCGCTTCTGGAGAAGCGCTGGGCGGGGAAGCGGAGGGCCGGGAGGACCCAGAGCCACGGGGCGGATGGCCCTGCACAGGGCCCGAGGGACCGCGGCGCTGGCACAGCTTCGCAGACAGCAGTATGCCCGACAGGGTGAGGCTGGGTGAGTGCCGTTGCTGTCCGGTGCTGGGGAGGAGCCCAGGGTCTCCTTCCTGTGAAGCATGGGCCGGTGACGGAATTTGCTCCCTGCGTGGCTGCTGCGCTGAGAAGAGGAAGAGTGACGGAAGGCGCTGCCCCGACGAAGAACCGGAAGCATGGCAGAAAGGACCGGAAGCCTGGTGGGAATGCAGGGAGGAGGCAGCCCTCTACCCCAAGGGAAGCACTAGTGCACGGCGAGGTGTGGGTGTGCACCAGCTACCAGCCTGAGTACGCGTGTGCCAGCGTGTGCCCTTGGGTGCACATGCACACACACACGCGGACGTGCACTCTTGACTTGCAAGTGAGCTGTCCCGTGCACACAGTGTCAGGGACCAGCTGTCATGGGGAGCCTTTGTCGGGGCGAGAAAGATCGAGAAGTCAATTTGCAAACATTTCTCTGAGAAACAGGAGAGACTGCGTGACGAGTTGCATTCTACAAGAATTTAAAGCTCACAAAAGAACTTAAGCATGGACTTCATAGTAAAGGAAGCAAGATGGGGGGGCGGTTCCCACGGCCGCTGTGCACAGAGCCTGTGCGGAGGGCGGTCCCTGGGCCGGGGCCGGGGCTTGCCTACTCCCTGGCACAGGATGGGCACTGTGAGTCCGTTCCGGCCTTTCTGATGTCTCCTGTCTCCCCTGCGCACACTCTGAGGTCAGCCGCACCTCCCCCTTCGCCTCTTTTGCCAGCTTGCGGCTGATCCTTCCTGTAGGCACAGACCCCCGGGACGGTCCTGAGCACAGCGCAGTGCTGTGCCATGCGTGCCCTGGCATGCTGTCCTCGATCATCACACAGCGGATAACGCCCAGTGAAGCCCCATCCCTGATCCAGAGTCTCCAAAGATGCCACACGCAGTGCCCTTGTGTCCTGGACTCTCTGGGCCCTGCTGGAGCCTCAGATTCAGTCTGTCTGTCCATCTGTCAGGATCTATTAGATCGTCCCCAGCTGACCCCAAAGCTGCCCCGGCTCGGCTGTCTGTCGGTCCCCCAATCCAGAAGCACGGGACTCACACCAGCCTCCAGCACGTGCGCCTGCAGCTTCGCCCCTGCAGGCCCCTCCCATCCTTCAGCTTCCTCCCACCCCACCAGCACCCCGTGCTCCCTGCCCTCTGGCCTCCTCCTCCCATCCACCCCTCCACCCCCAGCTGGGACGGGAAGTCCAGACCACTGAGGAAAGCAGGTGTGAGCATCCATGGCCGGGTCTAACGACTTCCTCTACTTCGTCTCCCCTCCTTTGCCCCTCCTCCTAAGAATCACCCATTTCTATCTAACCCATTCCTACTTTTATGCATGTGTGTAGTGCTGGGAATCGAACCCAGGGCCTCCATGCCAGGCAAGGCACTGGGCTACATACACTCCCAGCCCCCTACTCCATTTTGCTAATTAGCATTAGATTCTGCTGAAATAATAGACTTCAAGTAATAGTACTTTAAGGTAGATATTGTTTCCTTTCCATGTAAAAGTCCAGTTAGAGCTCCACTCCTAAAACCTTTAGGACACAGGCTCATTCTAGCTTACTGATATGTCTACTCTACCTCACGATACGAAATGATGGCTCTGGCTCCGGCCATTACCTCTGCATTCCAAACATCAAAGAGGACAAGGCTGCTCTGGAGGAAATCTATGAGTACAGTGGTGCCTTTCCACTTACATCCCACTGAGCAGCTGCATGTAAGAGTGTGAAATGGAATCTTTATTTGGAAGTAGGTATCGGGTTTAAAACTTCAGATCTGAGGTTGCATTATGATGAGAGAGGAGGCAAGAAAAAGAGGGGAACAATGCGAAGTCTCGATGTCATCTGGCAGAGGCCCATTCCAGTGACTCACCCATCATCAGGCGACTTCTGGTCCTCCCCCACCCCCGGAGATGAATCACCTCTTCTGGGTTCACGTTGCCTCTTTACCGGATCTGTTCTGCCAGCCTTTGCCATCAGAAGGGGCGGTGCCCCTCCCCCATGCCCGTGGGCCTCCGCTCATCTGGGCACACAGGGGGCCTCTGTCCTGCACGCTGACAGATGGTGCCAGCCCTTGAGCGCCGGCCCTCTCTCCCCAGGGACCAGCGCTGCCATGCGGGCTCACCCTGTGTTTATGGCTTGTTTTACTTAGCAGCACTTTGCTGAAGCATAACTTCTCTACCTCAACATTCCCTCCTGTCCTCTAAGCTCCATGACTTTTTACAGATCACACACTTGGGTGGGAGAGAAAACACCCCCCGCACCTCCAGTGGTGCTCTGGTGCCCCTTTCAGGGAACAGCCTGACCACCATGCATAATTTGTGTCTGGCTGAAGCTTCGATGCCTCTGTTACCCAGAGCTGCCTGTGTCTGTGAAGAGATCAGGAACCTGGGCTGGGAAGCGTTTCTCTCTGGAGCTGCAAGCCTTCCCCTGACTCTCTCTGTGCCAGTCAACCTAGTCTGCAAGTTCCTTTAACCCATTTAGCATCCTGTGGCCCCGGGGCCTTTGCACTTGACATTTTATCTTCCCGGACCATCTCTCTTCCTCCACAGTGGCCTACCTAATTCCTATCTAGCTGGAGGTCTCAGCTGAAATACCACTGCTTCAGGAGGCGGTCCTCACCCCCACTTAGACTGGATTCTTCAGTCCCATGGAAACTTAAACTTTTCCTTCATTTTTTTTCACGGTTCCCTTGAGCAACACAAAACCTAACATTTTCATTTATGGACTAGCTCTAGGAAGAGTCCTTGCTCGAGTAGTTCTGTCATTCTTGCTATCGTAGACATGCCCTAAAGTGGCCCACAGTGTGTGTCACACCCTTGTGGAATCCCTTCAGGGCCTGTCATTTGCTTCTGGTCAATAGATTATGTCAAAAGTGAAGGGATTTAGTAATTCCAGCTCAGTGGATTTTGAGTTTATGAAAAGGGCATGTTATCCTGAATGGGATAACCTAGAGAAGGACTAAAAGAGGGATGAACGCCTTCTTTGAGTTCCAAAATCTTTCCTGTTGATTTTGAACAAGCAGCTGCCAGATGAGGAAATTGTTTCTGCCCCAGGATCTGAGCAGGCTTGGGAGCAGATCTCTCTCCAGATAAGATTCTGCTGGGGTCACAGTCCAGCTGACTTTCCTCTATGCTGCAGACTGATTTTATTTTTTATTTTTATTTTGACACTGAGTCTCACTAAATTGCTAAGCTTTCCATGCTGGGCTCAAACATGGGGTCCTCCTGCCTCAGCCTCCTAGAGTGCTGGTATTACAGGTATGTGTCATCATGTCCATTTTAGCTGATTTTTTTTTTTTCTTTTTGAGACAGGGTCTCACTTTGTAGTTCAGGCTGGCCCTGAGCTCACTATGGTGCCCAGGCAAGCCGCCGCGAACTCAGTAATCCTCCTGTCTCTGCCTCCCGAGTGCTGGGATTACAGGCGTGAGCCACCACGTCCGGCATTGTGGTATGCGGTGTTGATTGTTGGTGGGCGTGTCTCCACGCCCAGCATTATATATGGTTACCGGGGATTGAACTCAGGACCTTGCGCTTTCGAGGCAGGCGCCGGAACCACTGAGCTAACCCTCCGGCCCTTAGCTGATATTTTGATGCAGCCTTATGGGTCCATAAACAGAGGACATGGGTGTGTTGGACTGGAGTTTGGGATCTACAGAAACTCAGATGAGGAAAGTGTGTTTTAAACACATAAGTATATGGTAATTTGTTACGCAGCAGCAGGTAACTGTTACATCTGTAATTACCTGGAGACAAGCACAGCACATGAGCCCTTGCCTCCC
>PVIC010006871.1:0-45333 GCA_004025085.1 Thryonomys swinderianus
AGGGTCTCGCTTTGTAGTTCAGGCTGGCCCTGAGCTCACTATGTAGCCCAGGCAATCCTCCTGCCTCTGCCTCCCGAGTGGTGGGATTACAGGCATGAGCCACCACGCCCAGCATTGTGGGGTATGGTACTGATTGCCGGTGGGTGTGAGTCACCACGCCCAAGATCCTATCAGTGTATGTGGTTACTGGGATCGAACCAGGGACCTTGCACTTGCTAGGCAGGCGACGGAACCACTGAGCTAAATCTCTAGCCCCTGAAGTCTAATCTTATTTATAACACCTCCTAACCATCAGGAGTATGAAAATTTTTATTTATTAAAAAAGCAAAAGAAAAATTGACAAAGAAACGCAATATGCAAATGTAGGAAAGCCACAGAAATGTCTCCCTAGAGCCTCCAAATGTGTTAATATTGCCGTCCTCCGCTGTTAAAGAGCTTCTTTCTCTCCTCCTTCTTCCTCTTTCTCCTTAGCCTGGCAAAGGCAAGGTGGAAAGTAAGGCAGGAAAAGCCCTCTTCAATGCTATGCTCTACATGCTTCAGAAGGATGTCCAGCGTGGGGAAGACCTTGCAGCAGCCCATGCACCGGAAGCCCCTCTCCAGCTCCGCCCTCCGCGATGGTGTTTTGGCTCTGGGACCAGCTTCCTGGACCAGAGGCTTCGCTGCGCTCGCAGCCTCTTCCCACTCTTGGGCTTTGCTATCGCAGGGACCCTTGCTATTAGTCAGGAAGTGCTGAGCATCCTGATGAGGAACGGTGACTTCTGGAGGAGCCCTCTCAGGGAAGGTGAGTTTCGCGATGCTTATCCTCTTTGGGGGAGGCTCCATTTCGCTGTCTGTATCCCCGAAGATAGCGACACCCCTTTTGGTTAGGACGCGCATGTAGTAAACATTCATAGCTCTACTCTTTTCAGTAGATACTGAGGTCATCAGGCGGTTACTGCCGAAGTTCGAAGGTGAACGGGAACATGAAGTGATGGAGAAATCCTGACACCCCATCACATCTTGATGCCAAGGCCTCTTGTGGGATGGAAGACGTAGGAAACATTGAGGCAGTTTGTTGGTTTCTAGGAAAGAAAATTTCAAAAAGCAGGGGTTTTAATGTTAAAAACATCCCTTATTGGGGCCGGAGGGTTAGCTCAGAAGTTCTGGTGCCTGCCTCGCAAGCACAAGGTCCTGAGTTCGATCCCCAGTGACCACATACAATGCTGGGCGTGGAGACTCATGCCCACCAGTCATCAATACCACATGCCACAGTGCCGGGCGTGGTGGCTCATGCCTGTAATCCCAGCACTCGGGAGGCAGAGACAGGAGGATTGCTGAGTTCGAGGCTTGCCTGGGCTACATAGTGAGCTCAGAGCCAGCCTGAACTACGAAGCGAGACCCTGTCTCAAAAAAAAAAAAAAAATCCCTTATTCTCTGCATAGAAAGCAACTCTAGTGGCCAGGCAAAGTGTAATCAGTAATAAATTATTTTTCTTCAAACAAAGTAATATATATGCAACAGTGAGAATATAAAAACTGAAATTTGACCCTGCTATCCCCCTGCTAGGAATATACCCAACAGAATTTAAAAAATCACATTGGAAAGACAGATGTACACTCTTGTTCATAGCAGCTCAGTTTTTGATAGCTCAATGTTGGAAACAACCCACATGTCCATCCACTGGAGAGTGGATAAAGAAGATGTGGTTTTTTAATAAATTGGAGTATTACTCTGCCATAAAGAATGACAAGATTGATCCATTTAGGTGCAAATGGAGACACCTGGAGGATATACTAATAAGTGAAATCAATAGATCACAGATAGGCAAATTCTGGATCTTCTCTTTGGCATGAACACCTGTAGATGCAAATGAGCTCTAGAAAGTATGGCAGCTTTTTTTTTTTTTTTTTTTTTTTTTTTGAGACAGGGTCTCACTTTGTAGTTCAGGCTGGCTCTGAGCTCACTATGTAGTCCAGGCAAGCCTCGAACTCAGAAATCCTCCTGTCTCTGCCTCCTGAGTGCTGGGACTACGGGCATGAGCCACCACGCCTGGCTGACAGCTTTTATAGAGTGGGAAATTTCTATAGGAAATTTGGTGTGGGAATGTGATGAGGGGAAGGAATAACTATGATTCAGAAAGAAAACAAAAGAGTATGTATAAAGGGTGTGGGGAGGTGTGGGTGGGTAGGGATATGGGTAAAAATGAGAATTAACTTGTGTCATATACTAGTACAAATTCCCCAGTGTTATATGTGATTGTGAGATGTATATAAATTGTACCAATAAAGAATTCAATGAAAAAAACCTGAAATTATATGCCACATGCATAATTATCATGAGGATGTGTGAAAGGACAGAAATATAAGGTATATATTTTGCACTTTCATTTGTACAAAATTTTAAATAGAGAGTAAGGTAATCTCAAATTTAAAGCAATTATTACTGTCTCCATAATAGGGACAAAAACTTAGAATACAGAACTCATTGCCCGTGAAGGTCAGAAGGAGAAAAGAGGAGGGTACCCAGGGCAGTGGGTCTGGGCAGGGTTATGTGTGAGAATACTCCCTGTGGGGACCAAGGACGGGATGCGCTTTCCGGCTGGGTGTGTCTGGAAGGTATCCCGGGTCCAGATATTTTGAAGATCCTGTCATCTTGGGCTTCTTTGAAGCAGCAAGTGTCTTCACCCCTACATGCCAGTCTACCACAGTCCTCTAGATCATACAAACACACTGCTCTTATGTGTCTTGCTAACTTTTCACCCACCTGGCCCCTCTCCCACCATTTTTTCAGCACAGTCCAGTCCTCGGTGATCTTGAGCAAACCCCAGGGTTCTCGCATGTTTTCCCTTTGGTATTCACTCCTTCCACTTCAGATAATTTCCTGTTTCTTTCTGACTAAAGAGCCAGTATCGGTGGATGGCCAGAAGCATTCAACTCGAATCTGGGTTATGCCTAGTTATCCTTCTGACCCTGTTCAACAGTCCCTCTGTACCTGCACCATGAAATCCATCTTCATAGGAGAGGTTCTCTGAGGTCATGTAAGACATATCCCTCGCCGTGTAGTGGTGAGTTGGGGCCAGTATCTCATCTTCACCCTGAGGATCACCTTGTATAGTCACCTCTCCTGTGAAAGGAAATGATGAAAAGATAAGCCCCAGTTTGGGGTTTATGTGGATTGATCTTAAGCCAACAATGAGTCTATCCTTTGGCATTTTCAGTGAACATACACTGACTCCATCCTTTTTGATAAATAATATGGTTCCTGTTAGTAAAAACAAGTTAATTAAAAGTGGAATAACGTTTATCTTGTCAACACAGTGCAGATCATCACGTTTCCCCAGCGTGTCACTAGTGCAGAGACTCCTTGATCCTGACTTTCCACTTAGAGCATAATATAGTTACTGAACGGCCTTGCAGTTACTTAGCCCTGGTCATGTGATCACACTTCTTACAAGGCAAAGTGGCACAAGACTCACGTGCCACTTCTACAGCCATACAGACCTGTGTGTCTCCATCTGCTGGGATGTTGGTCATCCAGGATTTCTTTGAAAGCTGTATGTGAATGATGATAATACTTTTTAGTCTCAGCCTATGCATTAGTTCATGAAAGACAGCTGTCCCCTTTCCCTGAGCTCACCCTGAGGTAAGCTACACAAGGAAGAAGGACGTTGTGTGTACTAGTTACTGTTGCTTGACCTCTTCTAGTGAAGTCAAGTTACATCCTGTTTTTAAGAAACAGATGATCTTATTTATTGTGCAGTATGTGGACAATCACAGTTAGTATTTACTTTTCTTTGGTCTATTTTTTGCCTTGTGTGTGTGTCTGTGTGTGTCTGTCTGTGTTTCTATCTAGGAATATGTGCAAGTATGTTTGGTATATCTCAGTTTACAATTTATAACATATTTGTTTACAATTTATAAATTTTTGAATACACAGTAGTATTAAAGAAGGTGAAAGCAAGACAAGTTTACCCTCTAAACATAGGATCATCAAGAAATACACAAACTGGCAATAATTTTGGGAGTGTTGGACTGCTCCTAGACACTTTTTAAGTTTGGAGTCAGCTCCAGTCTTCCTGCTTACACCCCTGAACAACAGTCCTCCATCACATAACTTATTTGTTTACTGTTCATCTCCAAGGCAACTGTAACTGTTCAATTTCCAATTTTACTCTTTTTGGTACTGGGGATTGAATACAGGACCTTGTGTTGGCAAGGCAGGTGTGGTGCCACTAAGCTAAATCCCTGGAAAATTCTAATTTTTCTCTAAAGAGCCAAATCTCATCTCATTAATTCACTATTCACAGCTAATTCATGTGTGTCTGTGTGTGTCCATGTGTGTGCATCCTGATTCCCCTTACATTTCACATAGGAGGCATACAGGCATCTCTTCATAGACTGAAACAATATGAGCTTTTTACTCCCAAGCAAGTAGATTATTTAAGACTTTATAGTTGTTTCTTCAGAAACCAGTGATACAGTTTTTAAAATATTTCTTTCAGTTGTATGAACCACAGTTCCTTCTTCATCAAAAAGAAGAAAATACTGTCAGAAATCATGACTTCATTAACACTCCCAATATCCTTAAGAGGCAATCAAATGACAGAAAATCCATTCTTAAAACAATAAACTTTCTTAGACTATGTATGTGACAGTGTAACTCACAGTGACTATGAACGGACAAACTGCTAAACCACAGAGATAAAAGTGGATCATCAAAACCTTTTCTTCACTCTCAGTTTACCTGAGCCCTTGGGAGGATAAAAACATCCTTCCCTCATTCAGTCCCCTCTCCCTCTCTCCTCCACTCCTACATCACAAAGTACAAATCCCTTCTTCTCCCTCATTTTAAAGACAATTCCTCATTCCTTCTTTAGAGAATATACTTCTATAACATGTACCTCTTGACATCTTTGCAGGCTGAGGTGAGATTGTACTTTCTAGATGTTTTCTCTTCTGTTTATGCTTCATGACCCACTTTGGGGATAATTGCTGAAATGAGGTAAATCTCTCTCTAATACAGCTCGCACAGTATTAGCCAGGGATGACAAAGAATGAAATTTATACAGCCAAAACCAACAAATATCACGAGCAGCTCTCTGGTGAGAAGGTCACTGCTGTGAGCAGCGATCAGTTGGACACCAGCGTTGATGTGATATCAGTTATCACTAAGGATACGGCAGTGTTCTATGACCCGCGCCCCGCCCTGCCCCGCCCCGCCCCGCCCCATGACATCACTGGAGTTCCAGGACCTGGCTGGTATTCGCCGCACTGCAGGATATCTAACAGCCATTGGCTATGTAGATGGATGCCTTGTATCTACCAGAAGTTCAGTCACTGACTTGAGTATCTGTATCCTGCCCTTCATATCCAAGCTGTAGACAGACAATATTGTTTAAGCAAAGGAAACCTTTTTTAAGTGCCTGAGGATATGGAATGAATAAACTTCACCAATGGAGAGGACATGGCATTAGCAGAGAGGATGGGGCTAAGCACTATGCTTGTCTCATAAAAAAATAGTAAATGTTATACCTATCCAATATTATTTATTTTATTTTTTATTTATTTATTTTTTTTGAGACAGGGTCTCACTTTGTAGTTTGGGCTGGCTCTGGGCTATGTAGCCTAGGCAGCTTCAAACTCAGCAATCCTCCTGCCTCTGCCTCCCAAGTGCTGGGACTACAGGTGTGAGCCACCACGCCCGGCACTGTGGTATGTGGTACTGATGGTTGGTGGGCGTGAGTCTTCACGCCCAGCATTGTATGTGATTTCCGGGTATCAAACTCAGGACCTTGTGCTTGCGAGGCCACCATGCCCGGCCTTTTTTCATTCTTTTTTTTTTCGAGACAGGTTCTCGCTTTGTAGTTCAGGCTGGCTCTGAGCTCACTATGAAGCCCAGGCAAGCCTTGAACTCAGCAATCCTCCTGTCTCTGCCTCCCAAGTGCTGGGATTACAGGCATGAGCCACCACGCCCGGCCTTTTTTCATTCTTTTGAGAGAGGGCCTCTTTATGTAGTTCAGGTGGGATTGAACTCACTATATAGCCCAGGCTGGCCTTGAATTTGCAGTTATTCTCCTGACTCAGCCTCCCAAGCGCTGGGATTACAGGTGTGTACCACCATGCCTGGCACATGTTATTCATTTGAACTTGGTATTTGAGTATAATGAGACACACTTTCATAATACTTTTCCACTATTTTATATAATATATATTGTTTCTATATATGTTAGATTATGTCATAATTCTAATAAGAACTTGTAGACTTCCTGGATCTTTGTACATAAAAATATGGAAGACAGTATCTCCTGATACTTCTGACCTCTGTTTCTCGCTTACCCTTATTTATTTTACTTTGTTTAGGTGCAGGATCAGACCTTCCATACAGTGTAGCACAGAAGGAGAAGCACTTAGCTTCTCTCGTGCCTGCATTTAAAATTCAAGTTTTACATTGCTACCTCTGCTGTTAGTTTATCACTCAATGGACTTGCCTTTGTAAGTCAGAGAAGTAACTTAATATCACATGTTCCCAGTGAGAAATCTCTGAGGAACCATAAAAATAGTTTCTCTTGTTTGAAATAACTGGTGATGTTTGGATTCTTATTCAACAATAGCATATTTTTTCTTCTGAAATTTATATTATTTTTTTCTTGTTCTTGCATATAGGCACTAACTCTTCTTCACTATCTTCTGACAGTTTTTTCAGACCAGCTGGTGAGCTTCAACAGCCTGAGAGGACACAAACTCCACTAGGTGGGGTCTACAGCTCCTATCAGCAGTAAGCAGCTAATGAAGATAGAGACTTCCACTCCCTTCGCATCCTGTAAAGACTGATGGGGATTCTATCTCTTAGGGAGAAATGAGACAAGAGATAAGGGTGGGTAGGCTGATTGAGCAAAAGATCATGAATTGTTAGCCAGAGACCCAGAACACATGGGCAGAACAGAGACTCTACAATGATTCTGTAGCACTGTATTGGTTTATTCCTGAAGCACTATCTTCAATTCCCTATTTACATCTGCCATGAAACCAAGTAGGCTTTTGATAGAGCAGCTTAACATGTGGTCAAGTTGCAGGGAAAAGCAGTCCAGGAACAGTAGATAGAAAAGAGCCTCCCCATTAGCTCCTGGTGGCTGCTAAGTCTGCTCATGGAGCCACTCTCACTGAGCAGAGCAAATTAGTTCTTCACCTTCATGAGTAAAGGTACATGCTCATTAGCTTTTCCACAGGTCTTGTCCAGTTTTTTGTTCAGGACATCACCAACCTAAAAGCACCTCTTCGAAGACCCAATTGCAAGGACTAGGTACCTGTAGCAACAGAGGAGAAGTGAGAGTATCTCCAAGGGACAGAACCACCAACAACACACCCAACAGAATGCAAATCCACTACATGTGAGCCCATTTTCATGAACCAGTGAAAAAGTACTAGGCTGACTAAAGCCACACAAACCGAGCAAGGAGGTGCACACGTTTGATCCCAGCACTTTGTGATACTGACAGAGGAGGATCACAAGTTCAAGACTAATTTTGGAAATTTAATGGTTCAGTGACACCCTTTTTCAAAAATTAAGGAAGGAGTAAAAATGTAGCTCAGTTAAAGGTCCTGGATTCCACCTCTAATACTGCAAGAACAAAAACAAAAAGTACCTGGATTGAGGTCATAGTGGTATGGTTTGTGTTTAGATGTTCCCCCAAAGCTTTACATAAATGAAGTGGGGAATTTTAGAGGTGACTGGATCTAGAGTGTGTGATTAATTCATGATGCAATGCTAGGCTCAAGGGCACTAGGATTAGGATGTGAGTGCTACCTGCCTTAAGTAGTTTGGATGAAAGGGGCAGGAAGATGTTGTTAAGGTCCCTTGGTGCTTTGGCTGTCTTCCACCACCCTGAACTGTTGCCCCTCTGCTATGTGCCACTCTACCTTGGCTCCACCTGATTATGGACTGAAACTTCTACAAACTGGGCCAAATAAACCCTTTCCTCCTTTAATTTTTGGAATTGGGTATTTTTGTCTCAGCAATAAGAAAGGTAACTGACATCCTTGGGGAGCCAAGAACTTGTAGAAACGAGGAACAGAGAACAAGAGACTGCATTTTTATTACTAGGGGCAAGGTTATCTCTGCTCCATCCCCAGGGTCCTCCTGCAGAAGCAGAGCTGGAATCGATGCCCTGGGTGTATGCTGAGGAGGCCTCATGAGTGGACTGGACAGGTAAGGACTGAAGATTCTGAGAAGATATAAAGTAATCCAAGTGGACTGAAGAGCATTCAAGTTTTCTCCCATTGCTCTCATACTTGTATGTTCTGATCATTTGCCCTCCTAGGACATAGGACAGCCAATGACTTGAGGGCACCCAAACACAGGTGCAAGCTGTTTTTCTGTTTTTGTTTTAAACCTGGGGCCGCAGCACTGGATTTTACCACTAGAGGGCAGATTGTACCCACTTTTCTTAATAGACAACTGGAAACTGGGTGAACAGCCCAGACACGTTGGAGCTTGAGTTCAGTTTGCACAGACTGTTTTTGACAACCCTCTGCAAATTCCGAGCCACAAAGAGGCATGAACATGAAACTTATCCATTCATTCAGTAACTTCCCAAAGCACTGAAATTGTGTAGGGACCATGGTAGCTCTGGTTTCAGTGCAGAGATCACCAATTTCTTCCCTTCTCTTCACAAGTTCAGTCTGAGAGGAGATGAAGAAAAGTGTACGAAGGACTGGGAAGAAGAGCAGGCAGTATGATGAAACAGAGTACTGGGGAGAGCTGGGGTCCACTGGGCATGCAGATCTTAAAGGCCCCAGGAAGTGACATTTGATGTGTGAGAGAAAAGCTGGGAGTGCTGTGCATCTAGGAAAAGAATCAGTGGTGCAGGTATAGAGGTAGAGGAGAATTTGTTCAGAATCGAGGACACAGTGGCGCTAACCTGGGAGCAGGGGAGGAAAGGAGGGAGGAGGAGAGCAGGGCCAGACCCTGGGGCCTGGAAAGCTGTTTTGTCACCTATAACTTCGAGACAACAATGCCCTGATCTTAGTGCCTTGTAAGATAAAATACTTGTTATCCCCCAGTTTCTGTGGACCAGGATCCAGAAGTAGCTCAATGGGGTTTCTCTGTCGGAGCCATGGTCTCAATGGAGTTTGGCTGGTGAAAACTCTACTTCTAATCTCATCAATGTGTTATTGGAAGGACTCCAATATAGATCTCAGTTCCTTTCTGTCTGTTGACCAGACCCCATACATTCTTTCTATATCTTAATTTTGGACATTATTTTTTAACATATCCTATTGGGTAGAAACCACTCATGAAATCCAACCTACTATTGAGGGAAAGATACTGCATGACATCTTGTATACCAGGAAGCAGGGGCTACTGGGAACAACTGAGTAGGGTGTTCCATACATAGACTAATATGAATCACTAAAATCTGGTTCTAAATAGAAAGATGTCCCATGACTTGAGTGCATTAGAGGATATCTGATTTTGAGTGGTCTATCAGTCAGTCGTAAAGGCATGAAAGTATGAAATTTAACATTCCCATGACACAGGCCATGGAGCCAGACCAAGAATAGAAGTCATCTTCCCAAGATCAAAGCTAGAACCAAGGATTAATTTTGAGTTGTATTCAGTATTGTGTCCTAGCCCTTTTAAGATTTCCCCATGCCTAAGATTGTATTAGCTACCTGTGAGAGCAGCCTATGGGTTTTGTCACATGTGTTAAATGTGTTAGAATGATTCCCCTTGAACAGGTAGAGAGGATATGGAGGCCCATAGAGGTACAATGAATCTTTGAGGGTCAAAGAATTGGAAAAAAAGAGATCAGTCTGAACCTAGCCCTCTTCGGTACTGCGGGTCTGGCTGTGTCCAGGATTTCCCCAGGGCTTGTGAGTGGGTTGTGGAGTATAACAATGTACAGGTATGTACAACCTCATATAACTCTGTACAACCTCACATAACTATGTACAACCTCACATAACTCTGAGGGTGACATGAGGGTGAAGATTGAGAATCTCAAGGGACCTTTAGCAGGTCTTCTTTGAGGGAAAAGCCCAGGTAACAGAACCCCTGTCACTGACTCTCTTCTGGCACTGAAAACTAACGTAGAAATTGGAGCCCTGGTAGTCAGGGACTACACTGTGGAGAGAGCACCCAGCCAGTTTATTTGGCCGGAGTTACTCAAGAGGATCAAGTTTCGTTGTCTTTAACTAGACTCCATAAAATCTTGGATTCTGGAAACCATTAAATGGGAATTGCTCTGACTTCAGATATTCTTTCAGACCTTATGTCTCACACCTCTTGCCATTTGGGAGGAAATACACAAGGCACTGGACACTACAGAGCAAGTCATCAAATCAAGGCAGCCACTCTGATCCAACTTGGGCAGTTATGTACCCTCTCAGTGTGTGTGTGCGTGTGTGTGTGTGTGCACGTGCACATGCATAGATATGCAGTCATATGGAGCTGCAGCATATGTGAGTCCTGGAGCAGCCATCTTGTTTCAGGCAGAGCCCTGCTATGTTCTGGCCTGGTTTCTGGTCATGACATTCTAGAGCAACATGCCAGAAACTGACAAGTAGCTGATTAGTAGTCGTCACACACTGTGCTGAGGAACAGGCATACCATATACAGACAACAGGCAATACTGCTCTAAGCGTGTTGGGATGGAGTCCCCATAGACTGTGCCCAGTCTCCTGATCACACAGCTGACTCCTCTGGACCTTTTTGCAGGGTGTCCTTAGGATACCCATACCCCCCATCCCAGGAGTTAGGCCTTCTCTTTTTTCTCCCCACCCCCAACTTCATCTAGGTATAAATTTCAAGTTCATATATTTGTGTAAATATATGAGAGAATTCTTTATTTTTTCATTTTACATCACCTGATCATGACTCTTTTTGCATGTGGATAGGGTTCATGTTTTAATTGTCTGGCTCACAGCGAAGCTTTCTCCTATTAAGGGAGCTGTGTGGTCACTGAGTCGATGCTGTGACTACCCTGTGAGGGTTTCTTTCTTTCTTTGCCTGTTGGTTCTGGGGTTCTTGAGAGTTTTTTCTGGTTTTAGTTCTTTGTATTGGTTTTTATTTTACTTTTAAAAAAATTGTTTAAGGCTTTCTCTTTTGTCCAGATCTCTCTCTTAGTTTTTCTTCCCTTTCATTTCTTGCTTTCCTCCCTTCCCTGTTCTTCTTCCTCCCCCTGAGAGAGAGAAGAGGTCTTGCAAAATTGTACACATAGTTCAGCTCTTCACTGTATAATGAATGTCTGGAAGCTAATGGCTGCCACTTCAAGCACTGCTTGTAATTGTAGAGGCCAAAGGTCTCAATAAATTTAGAATTAAAATATTTCTATACATTTTTCTTTTTTTGATGTATACAGTTTTGTGGACTCTGTGTGTGTATACATATGAATATATATGCTCTACAAAGGAGAATGAATAATCTAAAGGCATCTCAGAGTAACCTGTAACAAATCTGTGCTTAGAGAATACAGGTGAAACTAACTACAGATGTACTAACATATTCTCACAATCTTATAGACTCCCACAATCTTTTTAAATTGACTTTATTGGTACATTTAATACATACAATATGATCATATTCAGCATTGAGAATCTGTACCTTTACATTGAACACTTTTGATTTTCATTTTTACCTCTCCCCTGCCCTCCACATAGCCCCCCCACAAATGTTTTCTTTTTTTACTATCATATTTTTTTCTTTCCCTCTTTACTTTCCCCTACTCGTGCTTTTCCTTTTACATGTTTTCCTCAATTACACTTCTCCCCTCCGATCCTTTCTCCTCCACAGATATTTTTTCAAACACCAACACCACCCTCTTAGTCAAGGAATTGGAGAAAATCAGAAAAAAATTCATGGAATAAAAATCTGCAGAAAATTACCCAGTATAAAGAAAGAACTCATCATATAGATAACTGAGACATTCAGATTCCTACATAATTATAATGAGAGAAGATACACCATATAACATAATATTCAAAATCCCACATGTCTAGGTCAGAATCTGAAAATCTTACAGAGAAAAACAGCAAATCACCTGTAAACACACAAACCATTAGAATCACAGCAGACTTCTACATGAAATCTTCAAATGTCAGGAGAGGTTGGAGTGAAGCATTTCAAGCCCTAAAACAACTTTAACTGATATCTCCTGCAGTGTCTCAAAGTTGATAGGGAAATAAAGTCTTCCATAAGAATTTTCAATGTAAATGTCATTTTGAACAGAAGAAAACCTCTAAATTAAAGATAGAGAGCGATGAACATTGCATTGTGTTTGAAATTTTTTTAAAAAAGCTAAATATCACCTTAACACAGGCAAAACATGTTACTAACTTTTTGACTGTTAACTTACCAAACAATTTAAATGATCTCATTATTAAGCTATTGAACAAAAGGTATTTGAGCTCATCATATGAGTATCTACTCATTTCCTAGCCAATTTAAATGGATCTTTTATGTATTGACTTGATGCATAAAATTTATGTGACAAAACTTTAAGGTTTTTATTGGCAAGTTTTATGTAAACTTGACTCTTAACAGTTTTTGTCATCTGTTTGGATTGAATTTAGTAAGACTTGAATATCTGTATGCCAACCAGTTTTTTTGGTGAAAGCTCTAACAGAACCAGAGGTCTGTAACAGTTAAATAAATGGTAGATAGGAGTTGAGTAAGCACCTCACCCCAACTTTTCTCAGAGTGATGCACACCTCACCCCAACTTTCCCAACCTTCCCCTTTCAGTTACAAAGTTTGTGTCCTAGGATCAGGCAACACCAGCCAATCCCATTGTTGTTATAACCAAAGAAAAACAAGCCTCTTTGCTCCTGGCATACAGACTCCCAAAGTATGCAAAAACTTATTGCATTTTCCACAAGCAGTCAGGGTAGTCAAGAGCAAGAATTAGGCTTAACTTCAAAAAGGTCACACCTAAGATCTTTCTACGAGGCCCCTGTAACACTTAAAAAGAACTCATAGAGGGTTTTGTTTTGTTTTGGTTGGTTTTTTTAAGGCTGGAGGTGCCATTTAGTAATCACAAAGCATATAAAGATTTAAATAGGTGATGCATGAGGCTAACACTATATAAAAGTAGACCCTGTGGAGGGAGAAGGGAAGCTATAGGGCTCCGACAGATGACTGGCCATGAAATTATGGTAGGTGTGCTGTGGACAGACACTGCGGATAAATAGGAGATATTTTGCACGGGGACTTACGTGAAGCTTGATGAAAGGGAATGAAAAGTAGAAGAGGCTTTGATAATAAGATTATGGGTTGGAATTGATGGTAAACGGAAACCTGGGTTTCCATGGCCATGAAAAAAAAAAGGAGGTTTTATGTTCATGTAGAGTACTAACTGAACAGAAAATATTATAAGCATAAAATGATGAATGATATCTAGGAACTCGGAGTAAGATTGGTATCATCCTAGATCGTAGCTGAATTCTCGGGGAAACTTTTTCTTCTTTACCATTTTAGTTTTTTTTGTTGGGCCTTAAGGTCCACAGATTTGATTTGAAGCACCCAGATATACTCAGTTCCTAGGTCCTGATCTCTAAAGGAGTCCCACACACAATGATGGCTTTGAGGTTGAAAGCTTTCCGGAGTGAAACTGTGTGCAAAATTGCTTTCTGTGTCTGTGTTCAGAGTGGGCAGGGTGTGTGCACTGACGGCAGCTGCCAGGACAGTATCTTCCTGGCCATCAACAGAAGCCTCAGGATAGGACATCTGCAGAGATGTGTGAACCCCTACGCACTTTAAAAAATAATTTATTGAGCTAATCGATAACTTATGTGGAACTTATCACACCTATCATTGAGAATTTGTACCTGTACATGAAACATCTTGATTCTTATTTTTTATCATTCTACTCCCTCCCTTCAGCCTATTCCCCCATAAATATGTTTTATTTCTGGTTTTTTTCTTCCTACTTTCAATTTTTTTATTTCCTTTCCTTCCTTTTCTTTTATCCCTCCCTGTTCACTTCCCCCTTTGAACAGTTTCTCTCTATTTCACATATACATTTTGGTCCTCATTTACACTTTCGAACCAAAGAAATGATTTGGTATTTACATATGTGTATCATATTTATTTCACTTATGAGTATGGCCTCACTCATAACTAAGGTGCATCCACTTAGTTATGAATGCCTCAAATTTATTGTTATTTATAGCTGAGTGGTACTCCATTGTATATAAAACCCACATCTTTATCCACTCACCAGCTGATGGGCTTTTGAGCTGTTTCCAAGATTTAGCTATCACAAACGGTTGCTGCTGTAAACATGGATGTACATATATCATCGTGGTGCAAAGCTTTTAACTCTTTTGTGAATATACCCAGCAGGAAATAGCAGGTTCAAATGGTACCTCTAATGTTAGTTTTTTGAGGAATCTCCACACTGATTTCCACCAGTCTACATTTCCACCAACAGTGAAGGGTTCCTTTTTCCTCATCATCCCACCAGCATTTGTTGTTGGTTAATTTCTTGATAACAACCATTCTTTTTGGAGTAAGGTGGAATCTCAGTGTTGTTTTCAGTGGCATCTCTTAGATGGCCAGCGATGTTGAACATTTCTTCATATGTACAGTTGCTGCTTTCATTTCTTTATCTGATAAATATCTGCTCATTTCAGATGCCCATTTCTAAACTGAGTTTTTAAATTGGAGGTATCTGAATTTTTTAGCTTATTTATATATTCTAGGTAGTAGTCCTTTGAGGAACATTTGATAAACTCTTTTGCACATTGTGGGTTTGGGTTATAGTTTTGCTCTTTGTTTCTTTTGCTGTGCAGAAACCACAATAATATGATGAAATAATTAATAAGATGAAATCTCAGTTGTTGATTCTTTGTGCTATTCTCATGCTACTGAAGTTTTGCTCATGAAGTCTTTTCTTATGCCAAAATTACCAAGAGTTCTACCTAACGTATCTTCTAGCAAGTTTAGTGTTACTATTTTAATGTTTAGATCTTTGATCCACTATGATTTTAGTTCAGTGCATAGTGAAAGAGATGAGTCTAATTATAATCCTTGGCAGATTGAAACCGAGTTTTTCCAGTACCATTTATTAAAGAGGTTATATTTCTTCCTTGAGGTTGTTTGTCTCCTTTGTCAAAGATGAGATGGGCTTAGTATGTCTGGAAGTGTTTCTACATCTTCTAATTTACTCCATTAATCCTTGGGTCAGTTTCTTTGCCAGCATCATGCAATCTTTTTTTATCACAGTGACTTTTTTTTTTGAGACAGGGTCTCGCTTTGTAGTTCACGCTGGCCCTCAGCTCACTATGTAGCCCAGGCAGTCCTGGAACTCAGCAATCCTCCTGCCTCCGCATCCTGAGTGCTGGGATTACCGGCGTGAGCCACCACGCCAGGCTATCACAGTGATTTTTATAGTAGTTTCAGGTTAGGAATTGTGATACCCCATGCCGTGTCTTTGTTGCCTACAATTGCTTTGCTATTTTAGGTCTCTTCTAATTCCAGATGAATTTTTAGATTATTTTCTTTAGTTCTGTGAAATATGCTGTTGGGATTTCAATCGATATTGCACTGAGTCTACATGGCAGTTTTGGGAGTTTGGCTGTTTTGACAAGATTTGTTCTTCCTACCCAGGAACAAAAAATGTCCTTCTATTTTCTGATATCCACTTCAATTTCTTTTTATCAGAGTGCTGAGTTTTCAAAGTAGAAGTCTTTTACTTCTTTTGTTAGATTGACTCCTAAATATATCCTTTTTTTGGATATTATTGTGAAAGTAATTTTTTCACCAACTTCTCTCTCAGTGAATCTGTTATTTGTGTAAAGAAGCCTATTGTTTGAGTGTTGACCTTGTATCCAGCTACTTTAATGAATCTGGCAATTAAATCTAGTATCATTTTGGTGGATTTTTTTATCTTTATATGTTATCAGCAAATAGTGATAATTTAACTTCTTTCATTTCTTTCTTTTGTCTAATTGTTGTGATTAGTGTTTCTAGGACTATGTTAAATAAGAGTGGTAATAGTGGGCAACTTTGTCTTATTCCTGATTTTAGCATGAAAGATTTCAGTTTTTGACCATTTAGTATGTTGTTGGCTGTTGGTTTTGCATAGATAGTTTTTATCAAATTGGGGCAAAAACCATCTATTCCAATTTTTGGTGTTTTTTTAAAAATCATGAATGGTGATTGATTTTGACAAATGTTTTTTCTGCATCTATTGACATAATCATATGATTTTTTGTCCTTGACTTTGTTAATATTTAGCATTACATTAATTGATTTATACATGTTGAAACATCCATGTATTCCTGGGGTGAATTCAACTTGATTTGGGTGTATGATCTTCTTGATGATCCTCTGTATTCTGTTTGCCAGTATCTTGTTGAGGACTTTTGCATCTGTGTTCATTTGAGAGATTAGCCAGTAGTTTTTATTTTTTTCTTGGGTGTGTCTTTCTCTGGTTTTGGTGTCAAGGTATTGTTTGCTTCTAGGAATGAATTTGGAAGAATTGCTTCCATTTCAATCTCAGTAAAGAGTTTGAAAAGTAGAAGTGGCATTAGCCTGTCCTTAAATTACTTGTGGAAAGTGAATCCATCAGGATTTGAACTTTTCTTTATTGGTAAGTTTTTAATTATATTTTTAATTTCACTAATTGATATTGGGGAATTTACTTATTTATTTCACCTTTGGTAGTTCATATGAATCTAGGAATCTGTCCTTTTCTTCAGTGTTTTTCCATCTTATTGGAGTACAAATTATCAAAGTAGGTACTGATTATCCTCTGAATTTCTGCCACATCTGTTGTGATTTCACCTTTTCACTATGTAATTACATGGATTTGGGTCTTTTCTTTTTGTGATGAGTATGGCTAAAGTTCTCTTGATTTTATTTATTTGGTCAGAGAAACAACTCTTCAATTTGTTGATTCTTTGTTTTGTTTTCTTAGTCTCTATTACACTGATTTCTGTTCTGATCCTTACAATTTCTTCCCTTGCTGACTTGCTCATACAGTCCAAGGCAATGTCCTCCATAAGTCCAGCCATGACCTATGGCCCATGGTGATGGTTTGTTCTTCTTCATATCAAGGATCTACACTCAGAAAAACCTAAGGGCAGTGGTGGAAGCTAGAAAATCTGCGCCAGTGAGGTGAAGGATTTGTGCCTCCAGGCTGAGGGATCTGCACTGGAGCCAGGAAGTGATGATCCCAGTGAAGATCAGAGCTTATCTGGAGAGAACAGCAGCCATTCCCAGTGACAGTGAAGACCCACACTTTCCCTCTTACAAGAGCAGCCAAGTTTGCATCAGAACAATGCACAGCAAGCTTCTAGAAAATCCCAGGATCTATCTTCCCCTCCATTTCTCTTTTTAAGCTGTTATCAATCCTCAGGTGGGTCTTCCTCACCCAAACCACACTGGTTAATTCACCTGGCCAGTCCAGGTTGACCATTAGTTAATCCACCATAGCTAGTATATGCTGTAGAGATATTCATTGTAGTGTCATGGCAAGTCATCCTTTCTCACCTTTTCACTCTTTTAGATTTTAATTATGGCCTGGCACCAAGTCAATGGCTTTTGAATCAAATGTACCTGAGTTTGAAATCTCAGTCTTTCTTATCCCTTTGAGCTGAAACAAGGTACTTTGTGATTTGCAAAAGCAGTTGTTTGTTGCCATCTCATATGGCAGGAAATTAAGAGATGATTAGTTCTAAGAGTGTCTCAGCAACTTGATTAAGTTACCAAGGCTCTTCTGTGTTTAGTATATCAAGAGTGTCATTGACAACTGTTACAAGATCCTATATTGTTTTGATTTGGTTTTCAGAGACAGTATCTCACTATATAATTTAGCTGGATTTGAATTCACTATGTAGCCTAGGTTGGCCTAAAACTCACTGTAATCCTCCTGCCTCAGGCTCATGAGTGCGGTGAATACAGGAATACATCACCATGACCAGCTTACAGGGTACTATAGCTGTGGTAACTCCAAGTACCATAGTTTCATAAGACAGTGTCTTTAGTAGACAAGATGCATATTTATCATATGATTCTCTCTCTTCAAGGAAGAAAGTCTTTCCAAGGACTCTTTTTTTTTTGAGACAGGGTCTCGCTTTGTAGTTCAGGCTGGCCCTGAGCTCACTATGTAGCCCAGGCAAGCCTCAATCTCAGCAGTCCTCCTGTCTCTGCCTCCTGAGTGCTGGGATTACAGGCGTGAGCCACCAGGCCTGGCACTGTGGTATGTGGTATTGATTGCTGGTGGGCATGAGTCAACACACCCAGCATTGTATGTGGTTATTGGGGATTGAACTCAGGACCATTGTGCTTGCGAGGCAGGTGCCGGAACCACTGAGCCAAATCTCCAGCCCTCCAAGGACTCTTCTTTATAGACAACTGTGTCATCTTACAGACAAGAAACAGATTTCAGTCTA
The DNA here is from genome assembly GCA_004025085.1 of Thryonomys swinderianus. Taxonomy (NCBI): domain Eukaryota; kingdom Metazoa; phylum Chordata; class Mammalia; order Rodentia; family Thryonomyidae; genus Thryonomys; species Thryonomys swinderianus. The sequence goes on from PVIC010006871.1 coordinate 18,374, forward strand.
ACTCCTAAACAAATTACTGACTAAATAGAATAAGATTTTTATGATGGATTTAAAACAGTAATACTTCATTTTCAGAGGTTAGTATTCACATTATCACTAGGAAGCACATGATGTACTCAGGATCAGGAAAGATAATCAGGATCAGAAAAGATATATCACTGACAAATATCCTGATTCCTTAAACAAATGACCTTTGAATTAGAAAATTAGACATATGCTCAGGGGAAAGCATCAGGAGAAACATTACTCGGAAATGTATTTACTTTTTTACATGAAAATATCATTGGCTTTCATGATTGTATAACAATTAAAAGCAGGTGCTCTATCCCTGTCTCTCTTCAAAATCTAAGCCCAAGGGTTTATTTATAAACAAGCTCTTTGTGCTAATACCAAAATAAGTATCCCTCAGAGAGAAAAGAGGTTAAATTTTGCACTGATTGTATTGAAATGTCACAAATATCTGTGATTTCCTCCAATATTACATTACATGTTTTTCATTAGAAGTAATTTGGTCTTAGTGCCAGGTGTGGTGGCTCACACCTGTAATCCCAGCAATCAGGAGGCAGAGGCAGGAGGATTGCTGAGTTCAAGGCTTACCTGGGCTACATAGTGAGCTGAGGGCCAGCCTGTACTACAAAGTGAGACCCTGTCTAAAAAAAAAAAAAAAAAAAAAAAAGAAGTAACTTGGTCTTGCTTACTTTTGTATTCTAAGAAGGGAATACAATGCTTGGCTCAAGTTCAATAAATGTTGTGCTGGAAATAATTTCCAAATGCAGAGTTCCAGCTAATGTTACACAACAAAGCTACAAGATTCTTATCCTGATATTCATGAATACTTGTTAATTGTCCCATTTTATACCTTGGAGAGTTTGATATTAATTTCCAGCTCATGGTGAATGCTCCCAGTAGTGTTAGCATTGTGGACTCTTGTGTGAGCCTTGTCAAGCCTATATACAGAACGTGTGGGGTAGTTTATTCTATATCACTGAACTCTCCATCTGTCACATGCTTGTTGGTGCATGTCATTCCACGTCCCCATCTGAAGGACATCAGTAGTACAGGGATCCCCATATCCTAGCGCTGGAAATGCTTGTCTGAGCAACAGCAGTGAACATACAAGTGCACTGGACCTATTACAATTTTTTTTGATATTTTCTTGACTGACCCATTCACTTTGATGGTTTGCTCATTTCTCACTTTGGGAAGATGGAGCCAAAGTGTGATACTAGACTTTCTCAAAAAATGAGTTATAGTACTTAAAAGTAACTGAGCCAAATCTAAGGGCAGTGAGAACTGGACTCAGAATAAGGAGCCTTAGAATATGATTTTCTGGAAAACTGAGGCTATGACTTCTTCTTCTAGTCTCTGTCAGTCTTGAGGTGAGATATTCTGCAGGGCTGGCCCTGGTGGGGAGAGGCTACATGCACCAAGACCTTCTTGTCTCCTAACATAGGGAGAGAGTCAGCCAGAGGGACTTGTGAGTCTATGGATACCTGTGCTTGTCATCTCATCTACTGCTGTCTTGATGGGAAGTGGATCTCTGAGGCCTGACCATGCTGACCAGCCCTTATTAGGCCAGATAGCTCAAATTTTTAGAGCCATGTGTTCTAAGTTCAAATCTAGGCTCAAGCACTAGCAATCTGTGTGACCCAAGAAAATTTTGCATCTCTGTTTCCTATGTCACCTCATTCCCTTACTTCCATGCTAGGCCCATGGTGAAGATTAATTGAGAACAGTGCCTGTGCACAGAGCACTCTAAGTGTCGCCATTCATGTCCACCTGAAACATGTCAATATTGGTAACTGTAAGTGGGGCTTTCACACAGTCTATCAACTTAGAAAATGACTGGGCCACATAAAAGGTGCTACAATACTCTGTAGACCTACTGGTAGGATCACTACTGTGTATCATTTTTGTTTTAGGTTTTCTTAAGTATCTTTTTATATTTTTTCATTCTCAAATGTTAAGATTATCTCTTGATTTTCTTCATTAAAAAGGGGATTATTTCAGAATTTAAAAATATTTATTGAAATATTCTCTGCTTTTTTTTTTTTTTTGAGACAGTGTCTTGCTTTGTAGTTCAGTCTGGCTCTGAGTTCACTATGTAGCCCAAGCAAGCCTTGAACCCAGAAATCTTCCTGCCTCTGCCTCCCAAGTGCTGGGATTATAGGCTGAGCCACCACACCTGGCAAGAACAACTAGCCAACCAACTCAGTTGCCAGAGCCCTGATTTCAGGAGAGTTAAATACTAGGATTGATTTTATCGCTGTCAGTACAATGATCTGATTGTGCTGTCATGTAAACTTTCTACCTGAAATCGAGAGATATGCATATAGCATTTTTGTTGTTGTTTTTGAGCAATGGAATAGTCAGTGGGCATTACTCATGTGACAGGAGTTTCTGACTTTTAGAAACCAGTGCCATGTGAGCAAAGAGTAGGTGAAACATGGCAGTGTACCCAGGTCAGAGGTAACATTTTGATTTTTCTCTGACAGTCAAGGTTCCTAAACCCATTTACCCATAGAATTGAATTTCCAGGTCCCCTAACTCTTGTTGAAAGAGAATTTTCAGGACACATCAGTAAGAAGCATAAAGGGATTTATTAGGCAATTAAAAGCACTCACTCAAAGAAATAGACTGAGCCCCCTCAAGAGAGAGATGCACATTACCGTCCAGAGCTGGATATTTTCATGGCCCTGAGATATCCTGAAGATGGGTGATCTAGAGTGTTGTTCCCATTTCTGTCACATTACCTGTTTGTAGCTATATCAGGATCCAAACCATTTACCTGTGCTTGAAATTGAGAACTGCTGCCCACTAATAATCCTGCATCTTTGAGAACAGAAGTCTGTGGGAGGAAGAGTAACTTGTAGGTGAAAAATCACAGGTCCAGAGTCCAATTTATAGGCTTACTGTGTCTTTTAAACCCTTTTGACTTCTTTCTTTTTTTGGAGTGAGTTTCCTGGAAGGAAAAAAAAGACTTGAATAACTTCTGTGTTCTGAAGCTGTGTGTTTCCTTCAAAGTACAATTTTTTTTTTTTTTTTTTTTGAGACAGGGTCTTGCTTTGTAGTTCAAGCTGGCTCTGAGCTCACTATGGAGCCCAGGCAAGCCTCGAACTCAGCAATCCTCCTGTCTCTGCCTCCCAAGTGCTGGGATTACAGGCGTAAACCACCATGCCCGGCACTGTGGTATGTGGTGTTGATGGCTGGTGGGTGTGAGTCTCCACGCCCAGCATTGTATATGGTTTCCAGGGATCGAACTCAGGACCTTGTGCTTGCAAGGCAGGTGCCGGAACCACTGAGGTAACCCTCCGGCCCCAAGTACAATTTTTAATAATTTCAATTTACCTTGTCTTCTTTCTACCTATCTTCATTTCTTCTACCCTGCCTCAGTCCCCAAAACCCAGACCATTTCAATGGGAGAGTGGGTTTAGCATAGGTAGGTAGTGTGCCAAACCTAGTGAAGTGTTGGTTCTAGAGCTGAGTTCTCTGGAGTCAAATCAAACCAGTGACACATTTACCTGGCACTGGAACTCAGCTGGTTCCTTGTCCTCTTAAGAACTGATTTTTCTTATCTGGAAAATCAATGTAAAACTTACATTATTGGTTTGCTATCAGCATCTTACAGGTATATAAATGTTAAGTGCTTAATCCATAGGCTACACAAGGAGAGCTCACCACAATTTAGCTGGGACCTTTTTCCTCCCATTTGAAGATACTTCCTAAATTAGCAAATAATAATGTGAGCAAGAAGTCTTTTCCTGATTAATACCAAGGCTCGGGAACTCTCATTTGCATTTCCATTAAATGTTTTTAATATTGGTCAAACTGGAAGGTCCTGGAACTGAAGACTTGCCCTATTTCTGTCAGAACCTGTGTGTCAGGTTGAGCCAGACTGTCACCATACACCGTTTCCGCTTACTGCAGCCATCTTTTCCACTGTTTTCTTTCACAGGCTGAGAAGCTAGACTCAAGACGTAAGAACCTGCTCCTAGAAGGAAGAAATGATTTGCCTGGGGCTACACAGAACTGAGTGCAGCATAACTGCCTGGCCTGTCTTAGTAACAGCCTACTGTAAGGAACATTTCCTATTTGCTGACGGCAGGTTAACCCTTCACAGACCTCATCTTGCTTAAGTCTGACAGCAATCTCATGGAATGGAACTTTTATTATCTTATTAAAAGTAAAGTGAAGAAAGTACATGATTTATCCAGATTCATGGAACTCATAAGAACTACCATATGATCTGAACTCTACAATGAAGGACACAAAGCTGTGCATCTCAGAAATTCAGGGTTCTTAAATTTTGGGAGAGAAAGGATCATTTTCTGCTGAATTTTTATCTTTTTCTTTATAGATAATTTTATTAGAACCAGGTTGACTTCAGAGGCAGCCAGCTGGGCTTGGCTTGCATGCTATATTTTCATTTTTAGAAGGCCATAGAGCAATCTGACCATTCTAGTACTTTGTTTTGTGATCATCTGCATTGACTTGTTGGGCCTTTCATAGAGAATCTTTCAATTAATCCTGTTCATCAGCTTCACAGCACTGCAATGCCACAACTGAGGCAATTAAATTACAGGTCAAAAGATGATTTTTAGTGCACAGTTCCTGTGGTTCTTGTGCAAGGTCAGTGCCCCATTGCTTTGGGCCACTGGCAAGGGTGACACAGCATAATGAGAGCCTGCTTGGGAATAAAATGCTTACCTTGAAGGGAAAAACAAAATTTGTAAAGCCTTCCACTCATGGAAAGCTTAAGCTTGACTTTTGGAAGGTTCTAAAGTAGACTCTCGGCCCCCGTTATATAACTTTGTAAACTTTGTTAGTTTACTGCAGACCTATGGGGGCTCTGCAGTTTTTGTTACAATTGAGGCTTGGAGCCGCAGAATATTTGGGTCACTTCACTGCTTCTCTATTATAGGTGGAAATCTGTGCAGTGTTCTAACCAGCAGAGCTTGTAGCCAATGACATGTGTAAGCTTGTAACCAATAGAATTTCTAAGCCTAACTAATGAGATAATACTAAGTGCAACTGCACCCCTAACTTCAAGAACATTCTGTAATTAGGGCATAAAAGTCCAGCTTCAGCCTCTTTGTGGAGAGATCCCAAGCTGGCGATAGAGTAAAGCTACACACTTTGTCTCTGAAACTCCTGAGTGCTTCTTCCATTCTCTGGAACTGGCTGAGTCCAGCTCAGAGCTGCAACTCTTGAGCTACACATACTAGCTGGTGTTCTGCCGCATCAAACCCACAAGCCAAAACCCAAAAATCGAGAGAAATAAGACACTGCGAGGTTACAAAACTCTTCTTTTAGGTCACATCCTCATGACTTAAGGACCTTCCAAAGACCTCGTATATCCTAAAGATCCACTCAGCTTCCCATAGTCCCTTCTGTGAACTAAGTCTTTAACACAAGGACCGGGGTGGGGGGCATTCTTCCAGATCACTAAGCAGAACTCTTGACCATACTCAACTCTGCCATCACTGTTTAGAAACTCATGACAGAGGGCTGCTGCTCTGTGATTCACTCAGGAATTATGGAATGAGTACCCTTGTAATACCCTATGTCTGGAACCAGAAGAGATGAGAAGGGAGTCTGGGACTCTGAGCTTTGCCGTCAGGATGGGTGGGTATTTCTGCTACTGTGTTTTCTGGGGCAGTCAGTGGTGATTATGCAAAAAAAAACGTGCCATGCTCTAGTGTGTTTTGAAAGTCTGTGTAATTCTAAGGTAAACATGTAGATCCACAGCCTATATTTGACAGTTCTCATGATGAATTGTCATGCATTAAAGTAACCCAAATGACTTTGTCATTTTTAGTGGAGCATCTTGTGGGACTTCATTCCTACAGAAAACATTTTGAAAAATCCTATGAAACATAGCTGAGCACGTAGGCTCATAGTTAAATCCAAGTCCATTACTTAGAGGTGTGTGACTTTGAGCAAGTCATTTAAACTCTTTTGCCACATATGTTTATTAGTAAAATTAATATGAGAATGATATCTGTCTCTTAAGGTTTTGTGTATTGTAATGGATAGTGTTATAATAAAGAGTCCACTTGTCAAAAGAGAACAAAGTCACATGGTGAGAAAAAGAAAAATTTATTCCACTTAACAGACTAAAATCAGGACATTCTGACAGCTAGCTGGGGAGACATTATCCTTGAATGGCTGAGCAAACACCAGGGGAGAGAGAGTTTAGCAATTGACTGGGAAAGGAATTAGGCTTATATAGGTGTTGGAGGGGTTGGGGAGACTGGTGTGGAATATTCATGATTTGGGTAGTTAGGCAGACTGCTGAGGTATGCAAACACTCCCGAGTTGTAAACTACATGTGTGAGTCTATCTGTCCCGTCTATGTGAGGTTACAGGTATCTGCTAAAAACAACCTGTTTTTTCTCTTGACTTAGGGCAGGATAGCATCCCATAAATGCTACTGCCTTTTAAAAAATACTTCAGTGTTGAATTTTTGAGTTAGTTTTTTCATCCTCATGTAATCAAATCTTATACTTATTATATTGTCATGTGTTGCCAGGGAAGAAAATAAAAAAAACCAGAAAGACAATCCATGTTTCTTTTCTCTGTGACAGGCCAGGACTAAGCCTGCTATGGACCTAATTCATGGAGAGCTATGTAGACATGGAGGGCAGTAAAGATTTCCTTATATTATCACAGAGGTTCATTGCTTCTTCCGCAGTCTATAAGCAGTTCAGGTAACATATCTATGATTCTTAGTTTTGAGAACATGGGATTTCCTTACACAGGCCTTGCATTTCTTTGACAAAAGACTCTCTGCCAGTATTACTCATGTAGGCAAGATCTAAACATTGCAGTTCCAGGTATCAAGTTGGCATCTGGCTACTATTAGGAAGAAAGAAGATAAAAGGTCCCAAGTTGGTCATAGAAATGTTAAAAATTGTGGCAAATGAAATTATGAAGTAGATATAAGACTGTAAATCAAAAAAATATCATTTCTTTTTTTTTTGATTTCTGTGTACCACTATGGAATCAGTGGGCTTAGAACTTGTTGCTTTGTGTGAAGGAGTAGGGAGAGATTACTAACATTTCCCTTCAAAATTATCTTCCTTTAAGATCATCTTCAGTGCTTCAAGCGCAACTTCCTTCTAGGACAATGTATTATAAAACCTCCTTTACTACACCCAGTGTAAGAAGCACCAATAACCTGGGGGTAAGGTCTGAATGGGTGTGTTATTGTTTAAAAATGGGAATATATCATTCAAGTGGGAAAGAGAGATCTGTGAGTCCTGCTTCCTTACCTGGATTAAAGAAAAAGCATGGAGAAGCTCTAGAACTTCTAATCTAGAGATATGAATTTAGATAGCTATGGGATTTCACATCTGTGCCAGCAGTGTCCAGATGGAATAAAATAACTAGAGTGCTCAGGTTGAAGATAGAAAGAAGACAGCAGCAGTACATTGGAAACTGAAAAATATTTGAGGTAATAAAATCATTAGGACTTCAGAACTGGTTAGTTTGATGGCCAGAGGAAGTAGTCAAATCCTGTTCCTAGTTGACCTATGTGGGTGGATTCTAATTTTATCACATAAGTTTGAGAAGGAAATAATGCGATCGTTTTCAAACAAATTTTACTTTAGGTTACTGGCTACCAACTTTGTAAGGATTACCAGAAAAACCTGCTGGTTTAGTGATTCTAAATTTCTCAAATACTTCCTAATTTTAATGAGATCCCTAACTTCTAGATTAAGGAAGGAAAGCCATAGCATCTTAAGTCCTGAGCTGAGTAAATTCAGGCAAATTTTGCAAAGAAAGTAGTAGGGAGCAGTGGAAACACAAAACAGTCTTGAGACAAATCTAGGATAGAAAGATGTGAAATCTTTGTATATATGCTACTTGGCCCACAACTTAATTGAATGGAATAGTGAAATTACCTTGCTTGGCTATAGCATTATTTAATACATAAACTCAAGAGTATGTGCTACCCTAGCTCCCAGTCTTGTTTAGTACAGGAACAAAGGATTCCGCTGTTACTCATGGGACATTCAGGAAGACAAGTCCACCAGGCCTTCTAGATACTGAGAGTAGACATGGAAGTAAGAATTTCAAACCACAGGAAATAAACATTTCTGAAACCAACAGAAACTCAGTAAAATGTCTTACAGAATCATTTAGGAACTAAAATGTCTTACAGGATTATTTAGGAACTAAAACCTCCAAAAGTTCCCAGAGTGGTACAAGCACAAAGGGAAGGAGAAAGTGAGTGCTGTCTTCTCTTCCTCTCATTCTCCAGGACTCTCAAGCTGAGAAATTACACTGCATTCAAACAGAGAGGGAGGAAGAGAAGGACAGCTAAATAACCATCAGATTTCATTAATATTTGCTGAGCTGAAAACACATTTCCGGAACCTGACCATGTCAGCTAGGTGAAACAAATCAAGGCTGGAAGCTTGTTTTGTGATAAGAGAAGAGGGTAAGACATTTCTAAAGGTGGATATTAGGATAAGAGTAGCCCACTTTCTTAATCAGGGTTTTTCTCCTGGTCTATAGTCATTGCTTAATGTCAGAACATTTCATTGGCTAAAAAATGTGGTGAAGATCTACCCCCTAGGGACAATACAGAGTTAGGATTATCTCCAGAACATCAATCCTTTCAGCTTCCATAATATATAATTGCCTCTTGTGAGGCAGCCATTATCCACCTTTGGAAAAGATAAAAAGCAGCAGAAAACGACCTTCCTCTCTCTTTCTCCACTTGCCTAGAGTTTTGACTTATTCTAAAAGATGATCAAAGGTAAAAATTTATTTAATTAATGGTCTATCCATTGCTCTTAGGTACCTATCTTGCACCAGAGTCTGTGGTAAGAGCTGTAATCCGATGATGAACAGATGGATGGAAATGTCCACTCTCATGGCCTACATTGTAGAAACAGACACAGCAAAAAGCAGAGACTGGTAGAGTTAGCCAAATGAATATGCAAGCCAAGGGTCAGCAGGACTATGAGGAGATACATGGCAGAGGAGTGGACAGAGATCCATGGGGTAAGGGACAGAGCCCTTTGTAAGAGAGTTATGTCAGCACTGGGAGTGAGGGACAAGTTTCAAGGGCAAATACAAAGGCCCTGCATCCTCTCTGTGTGTCAAAGACATGGCAGTATAAATGGGTGAGGTCTCACGTCCTCATAAGTGGCAGAAGCTGAGGGCAGAACTGTGGGCTGGCCCAGAATGCACCAAAGCAGTTACTGGGACTGTGGAAACCTGTATGAAAGTTTTTATAAAAGAACTTTTAAATTTTACGTGTGTACATAAATCAAATTTATTTCAGAATATCATTAACACCGCAAAACTTGTTTCATCTTCCCCTGGCCTAGTTGCAAGGAACTTCCATGCTGTTCAAGGCCTCAACTTGGCCTCCAGCAGGCTAAAGCCTCCTTTCTGTCACTGGCTGGAGCTTCCTCTTGGACATTTATTCCTCACTTTTTTTTTTTCATTACAGTTAGTTGAAATTTTGTACAGAGAATCTCTGTATGTGAACTAATTCTATTACTTCAAGATTTTTTTTTTGCAAGGATCATGAGGAACTTATGAAAGTAAAGGCCATAACTCAAAGGTTTTGATTTCACCACCTCCCTCCTCCCCTGTCCTTGCAAGTCCTCAATGAATATTACTAAGGACAAAGGAAACTGTTCCTGATTGCAGAAATTAACCCATGGTGAACAAATCCACAGTACTGGAAAAACATCATGCTGTGGAGTTGTCTAAGGCCTAGCTGCTACATCTTGCAAATTAGTTTCAATAAATATTGCTTGAGTTGGACTGAATTGGAATCATTTATTTAGTGACTTTGTGGCACAATTTACTACTCTTGGTGTTGAAATCATTCTTAACAAATATCATTTTCGTAATGAACCCTGGTAAACATCATGTCTGTGAAGACTTTGTGAGGTTCCTCTTAGCAAAATATCTTCAATCCTCTTCTCATAGTCCACTGTGGATATATTGTTCAAGGTTATCTTTACTATAATTATTTTACTAATAGATTGCTAGGTTCATTTTATATTTTGAAATATGAGGCCCAGAGTTGTTATGTAGGGTTGGAAACCAGGCTCTAATTCTTATGGTGGGAATTTTATTCATTATAACAGTAAAGATATCTGCTATTTTTTTTTAACTGTGTTTACTGTCTAGGTCATGTTTTGTCTGAATTTTAGCAGGTGTTGTAACTTGCAACCTGATTGGGGCTCTTGAACTGTTTGTGCAGAGTCATGACAGATGACAAAAGAGCTCAATTGGGATTTCAAGCAAAATAACCACCTTTATTCCTGTTGGTCACATAAAAAAAAGTTAGACACAATTCATTATTCTTTTATTAGCACTGAGTAAGGCTGTCATTCATGTAGTACTTGTCCTCAGACACATCTTAGGTAAATAGAAACCTCTCTGCTCACATACCACAGAAAAAGATTTTGACTCATGGTTTTCAGAAGTATCATAAAGAATAAATTAATATGAATGACTCACAGAAAACATATACATTTAAAAAAATTACAGTGAGAAATCCACCCCTCTCCTGTCTTCAGGTAGGTCTTAGTCGTCAAGGCCTGGCTAAGGACTATTCATGACTTTGTATGCAGAGTTCGCTGTATGCATGTGCTCCTTTCAAAAGGCATCTTTTAAAGTGAAAAGAAGTGTTGATATCTCAGATGGAAATGGACCCATGGCAGTGGGTCAAGCAGAGCAGAGCAGTCTGGCAGCAGCTGCTGAGGAGAAATGCTTTCCTCTGCTGCCATGTAAGATGGTAACGCTCTCCATAGCAGTTCTATCTGCACCGAGATTCACCTTGGCGATGAGATGCACTGTAATGAAAGCCAGCCAGGGTATCTGCAGAGTAATTGTAGGCAGCAAAATGCAAAGGACCCCTATGTGCCACCGGCCTGCACGCGAGTCGTTCACTCTCATTCGTCAGCAGCGCCCATCCCTTGGCTTTGCATTCCAGGATGAGCGCTTGAATCTACGACTGTTCTGTGTCCCTTGAGAGGGTTCTTTGCTGATGTCCTTTTTCCCCTCAGATTTTAATCATCATAGTGAAAGACAAGGTAAGAAAAAAAATGGGCCAAAATAATCACTGATACATTCTCTTAACTCCTGTCATATGCTGGTTCAAATTCTCCAATGTTTAGTGTGATTGTGAGATGTATAATGTACCAATATAGAATTCAATTTAAAAAATACTGAATGTGGTGACTCATGCCCAGCAGTAATCAGTACCACATACCGCAGTGCTGGGCATGGTGGCTCACGCCTGTAATCCCAGCACTTGGGAGTAGAGCTGGGAGGACTGTGGCGAGTTTGAGGCCAGTCCAGGCTACATACTGAGTTCAGAACCAGCCTTAACTGCAAACTGGAAAAAAAAAGTATGCTATACTTATAAGTGAAATAAATAGGTCACAGATGTGTAAATATCGTATCTTTTCTCTGGCATGAGGAACTGAAGTTGTAAATGTGTTCTAGAATGCATGATCGATATTGTGAAATAGTAAATATTCAAAGGGAAATGAGGTTTAGGGGTAAATAATGAGAAAAGAAAAAAAATGATGATAAAAAGAAAAGGAAACAAAGCTTGTGTATATAGGGTGGGTAAGAGAAGGGAAAAATGAGAATTAAGTTATGTCATATACTGGTACAAATTCTCAATGTGGAGTGTAATTGTGATTTGTATATATAATGTACCAATAAAATGTATCAAAAAAAAAGCCTACACAAGGGAACCTGTGTCCCCACTGAGAGTTGTCACGGGGTCAAAGGAGACAAGGGACAAGTAAGGAATGAGTGCAGTGGTGACTTCAGGTAGCAGGGTTTATTTAGTTTCCGCATTCATAAAAGACCTGGGCTGTTGATGATACCGAGCCATGACTCGAAGCTGTGTGTGACTCTGGGGCCAGTGAGGATTCTAGGCAGAGCACAGACTCTCAGGCAGTGTGGCACTTAGAACCAAAATGGTTTGGCAAAGACAGAATGAGCAGACATAGGGACATCTGAGGGACGTGGCAAGGGGTCTCTGCTTTATTGTAGGTAGAGTGAGAAATCATAAGAAGTTTTTTTAAGCAGAGAAGCAAACCAATTTTTTTTTTTAAAGATCTCCTTGACTGTTACATACAGGAGAACAGAAATGACTAGAAAAGCACTGTAGTGATCCTGATAAGAAACGGTTATGTATGGATATTTGTGGTGAGGATGTAAAAAGGGAGACAGGTCGGAGGAATATTTTCAGTGTAAATTAAGAGGCCCTGCTGATGGATTATTGGCATTGTGGGATGGAGAGAAGAACTGGAGATAAATTCTAGGTTTTGAATTAAGCAAGCAGGTGACAATGGTGTTATGTCCCAAAGTCTTGCATATGAGCTGGTTTGCAAAGGGGGCATCGAGAGCTCTGGGCCACAAGGTCTTGGGAAAACTTTACAACTTCCCAGTGTACCATGGTAGCTAATAACACCATGTGCATATAGTGTGCTATTCCATATTTAAAAGTTTCATTTGTGTGGCTCCCCGGTGGGTTGACTACATGGGCGGATGGGGTTACAGGGAGAGCAAGGGACCTGGTGAAGAGACAGGGCACAGGGAAGCACGTCAGTGTGTCTGCTGCCTGTTGCAGGCTTACTGTAGCCCAAGAAGAATTTCACTCCTGCCTCTCTCCTGACGCCTTTCTAGGCCTCACATGAGGGATTTATTAGAAACAAACAAACAAACAAAAACAGATGAAGCATGCACTAAATAGTCTTTCTTTTACATTCCTTTTCTTCATGCCAGTATCAGGCCTGATATATTTGTTCTTCCAATGTGACATGAAAATTTCCTCATCTATGGACTCCTGGCTCAGGTCACTGAGATGGAGGAACCAGGAAAAGAAAATATTTATTCTCATGGATCAGCACTTACCTCTTTGATATTTATAGTTTAACAAATATAACTCAAATTTTTTTAAAACCACAAAGTAATCATGAAGACAGATTTTATTAATGATCATTGTCTCTTACACTCAGTAGCCAGCTGCAGTTTAAGTTTCAGAGAAAGGCTATTTAATGCTACCAGATAATATTTACATCAGTAGCTATTATATCAAGATCCTCCTGCCCCAGCCTCAGCTTCCTGAGTGCTGGAATTATAGCTGTGGACTACATCACACACAAATATATTTTCCAAGCTTTAATTCAAAAGAACATTCATAGGAAATTGAAAAAGAACACAACTGACAGTGTGGTAGATTATGGAGGGGAGGGTAGGAGCTTTGTTGGTGGAGGATCTTACAATTCAATTTGAATATAGTCATTATCCTAAGAGCAGTGGTAAAGCCAACACAGAGTTTTAAGGTAAGGAGTAATGGTGGGTTTGGGTTTTGAGAGAGGTCATTTCTGCCTTTAGTATGGAGAATGGACGGTAGTGGAACAAGACTGGAAAGAGGGCTGGGAGCCTCTGGTGGGTGACAGTATGTGCAGGGTGAACATCAGTGGAGAAGTCTCGGTTGTTGATATGATTTGGGGGTTAAGAGAGAGTCACAAGTCAAGAGATTCCAGGTTCTTACTGGTGTTTCCATTCACAGACAAGGAAAGGGCCAATCTCCAGCCATGAAGCGGAGGACGCATTTGTTTTGGATTTATGTGGCCGGGGTGAATCATATGCCACGCAAATGAGTGTAAGGAACCACTGTTCTTTAAGTAGAAGAGAAGACCAGGAGTTTGGTGTTAGCAAATGGATGGTTCTTTAGGTAAGGAAATATCTAATGAGAAAAGAAAAGTCAGGGACAGAAACCTAAAACGTAAATTTTACAAAAATTCAGGTAAGTGAGATTAGAAAGGTTGAAAAATAAACTGAGGCAAGATCATCCCAAAGGAAAATAGTATAATCAGAATTATATGGCGTCAGAAAAGCTGAGGAAAGAAAGAGGTCCAAGAACAGGAGTCTTGAGTCAAATGCTCCTGAGTGGACATATGGGGAGAAAAGAAAATGTTCTGACTCTGAAGGCATGACCCTATCCCCCAGCCTGTTGGAATCAGTCTGACTATTGTAAGAGTCCTGAGTGACATTACCAGGAAGAAGTCATCGGTAATGTTTGAAGGCTGTTGCCCATGTACCACCTGGGAACAGAGACACCGAGCATGTCAGGCTGGGCTGACTGAGCCAGGCACTCTCTAGAGTGAGGTCAGGTGAGGGAGGCCTGGGTCCAAGCCTGTGAATTCTCTCATGGCTACCTGGGAAGATGGGGAGGAGATTGAGGTGGACAGCTTCAGAGCTGATCTCGGAGAGTGGTCTCCAGCAGGTTGGAGGAGCCAGCGCTGCATTCAAAGGAAACTGAAGGACACCAGAGGGTGGAAAGTGACAGGTCTTAGGAAGCATTTCCTCCCGGCCTTTGTCCTGGGTACCTTGTGTCCTCATTATTTGTCCTTAGGAAAAAAAGAAATGCTACTGATCCAGAGCTTATGAGGGACAGCACGAGTGCGGTCCAGAGAACTTCAGTTCTGTTCAGATAATAGTTTTTAATATGGTTCAAGCCAGAGGGTCCCATGGCCTCCCATTAAAGCTCAAAATCTTCACTACTTATTCTGAGTGATAAATTGTTGTTTTCAATCATGACAAATAGAAGATGAAAAAGAAAACCAAGGTCCTCAGGCTTCATTGTTGCGCTAAGCCTGGGGTCCGGCTGCCAAGAGCATGTTTGCATTTTCTCCTGAGCAGTGTTGCTCCCCTTTTTTAAAAACCATGTTAAATTGTTGCTGTACAGTGTGTACAGCAGAGTAATGCAGACAGAGGATGGTTTTCATTCTGGGAGGCTAAGGCAAGAGAATCCTCAGTCTAACCCAGGAAATTTAGTGAGACCCTGTCTCAGAATAAGAAATAGAGTGCAGGAGATGCAGTTCAGTGTGAAGGGTGTGGTTTCAGTCCCCAGTAAACACACACACACACACTTTCTCTCTCTCTCTCTCTCTCTCTCTCTCTCTCTCTCTCTCTCACACACACACACACACAAACACACACAGGTACACACATACATGCATGCATATGTGCAACATAGTTTTTTCTCCTTTAGGGTCAGAGCTCCATGAACACAAGGTCAAAGTCACTTATGTATCTCCAGATTTCCAACACCTTGAACAGAAAGGATGCTTATAACTATGTTTGATGAGCATATGGGTGTTACAGGAAGACCAAGCACACATGCAAGCACTTTTAATGAGGAGCACTGTGGCACGTACTTTGATGGCACAGATCAACACCTGTAGGAGCACTCCTGTTTCTGAACACAGATATAACACACAATGAACTTGATAATAAGAAAATAATTATAGGTTCACACAATGTGAAATGTAAATATATCTTTGAGGTCCTCTGCCCAAATTGAATACAGGGATTTCATCAAGGCCATTTTTAGTAAGCAAAACGCATTTTAACCCACAATCTAGAGCTTAGTCTGTAACTTCTTTTTTTTTTTTTTCTTTCAGTATCTTGGATCAAACTCATGATCTTGACTTGCAGTGCTGGTAGCAGTGCCACTGAGCTAAATCCCTGGCCCCTAATCTATAACTTCTCTTTGGTGAGCAATGTCATACTTATATGCTAAAATTGAAAATAGGCTATTTGTGGCTCTCTGTAAGCAAAGTTTTGTTTTATGTCTGCAGTCTTGAATTACTCCTTGGGGACAGTCAAAAACCTAATCCTTTCTTTCCTAAATAGGTCCTTTTATTCCTGTTAGTGACCCACTTTCTGATTAGAACAGATTGACACTCTACACACGTACCTCAAGACTTTTTACCTCTATGCCTTAACTCGTATTGGTCTCTTCACATACAAAGACAGGACTTCTTGGTTTTTGCATTAGTTGAATCTTTTATTTATTTATTTTGCCTCAATCTATGTTTTTTTTTTTGGCCACTCCCTCTAGAGACTTTTCTGCCACATCAGCATTCAGTGTGTATGTGGTATTAAATATAAGACAGCCTGTGGGGTAACTTCACTAAACAGTCAGCAGAAACCAGATCCTAAGATCAACAGTGCAACGATAGGACAGGGTGTCATGTCCCTTTGGATGCTGTATTTATGAGCTGGCATCTTTTTTTTATAAAAGATCAAGTTTGTTAAATTACACACTTCTGTATGAAGACAGAGAATTGAAATGATTTCAAAGGGTTCAATGAGGACTAAATTTTCTCTCAAAGAAAAATTCTTGGACAAGAAATACAATGAGCAAAGTAGTTATGAATGCTTTCAGAATCTGCACTATATTGAAACAATCCATTATAGGAAAAGAAGAATGAATAAGAATCACTTCACATACTAGTATCAGTCTTGCCTCTGTCCACCATCATTCTGAGGAGTTCTATTTTTTCGTACAATTGATGAAGGAGTTTAGTAATATCATTTTTCTATAAGCAGAAGATCTAAACTTCTCCTTAGTATAATAGGCATTTTGTTATTTTTTAATATCCAGTAATGAAATGTAGAAGCAATACAATCTCTGTACCCATGATTTAATGGAAGACATTATAATACCCTAGTGTAATAGAGGTAGACTTCAAGCAAAACAATTCTTAATTAAAACTATGTATCTTGTTATAAGAATAGAGGCACATAATGAAGCATGCAGATGCTAGTGCCTCTTTATAGTAAATTTACATCTAAACTTAAAGTTAGTAATTCAGTGGCCACTACCCACAAAAACAATCAGAAATAAGAGCCTAGAAATTCTGAGTGTGGACAAGAAGCTGGAAACCAATGCTGGGGTCAGTAACAAGAGGTCAGAGCTGGTTTAGAGGTGACAAGAGGATAAGGGTCACAGGGACAATGAGGAGGTATAGAATTTTGGGGATAGCCTCATTTGCTGCTTCCTTGTAAAATGTTTATTTCACAGCTTAATTTATAAAGAAATAAAGTCCTAGCAGAGTGAACACATTAGTAATTCAAACTCCATGTGGAGGTAAGGGGAGCAGACTGAGTGTTGGGGTGGCTGTTTTTGTAGAGTGGTCATGAGTGTGGTTTGCACAGGCAGTCGAAGCCACCAATGATGATTGCGCAAAGACAGGCTATGTGCTTGGTGTGTTCCGGGCAACTGTAGAGAGATGGAGTAGAGCACAGCTCAAGAAGAAGGGCAGGGAGAGAGCCAGAGAATGGATGCTGGTGCTATGATCATGGGGGAAGACATAGAGGGCACTGCAAGCCACTTTATGCAGATGCTTTATGGAGACTTTTGACTTTTATCTTAGATAGGAAGCCACTGAAAGTGCAGAGCTCAGTAGAAACAGGATAGGATTTATATTTTATCAGAGACTTTTGTTCATCAGAATGAATCTACTTTAAATGAAAATAGAATAGAAGAAGTGGGTAAACCAATTTGGACATTAGCAATATTTCAAGTGGGAGAGGATGATAGCCTAAACACTCTGGATGCAGAAAAATTAGAAAGTGATGAGGTGTTAGACACAAGTTAAATAAAGAGCAGACTTGAGTTTCTACATGATTGGACGTGGCTGTAGGACAAAGCAAGAATCATTATAGAAACCAAGATTTAGGATTGAATCATTTGAAAGGATTAGAACTTACTGAGTGGGGAAGACTTACAAAAGAGTAGTGCCAAAAGACTTATAAAACAGAAGCTTAGTTTGGGACATGCTGCGGATGAGATGCCCGTTGAGCACTTAATTAGTGATCATGAGGGGCAACTGGATAAAGGAGCATGGCATTTGGAATGTGGTCTGATCTGGAAATTTTCAGCTGGATAATCCTTTGATTTCTTGGTAAAAAGATGGCATTCAAAGCAAGGAGGTTGAACCACTTTATTAGAAGAGTGAATATGAGAGAAAGGGAAGGGATTAGAAGACAGAGGCCTAGAGCTGAGGAAGTGGACACACTCATGGAGACTGAGTAGTGGTAGAGTGACCTTTGTTGAGAGAGATTAGACAGCAGTGTCTGGAAACCCAGGGAAGACATACATGTTCAGATCGACTGTGTTCGGGGATTTTCAGGTTGATTAATGTGAAACTGCTACTGATGTCTGGAATTAACAAAAAGCTTTTGGTGACTTTGTTAGAAGTTGTTCATGGGACTATTGAGGAAGAAGTACTAATGTATTGATGTTAAAAGAGACAGAGTGGAATAAAAAACAAGAGAGTCAGCGTAGATAATTTATAAAGGCTGATAGTGCAAGTGGGGGTAGTCGAGTAGAGGCCAAAGGAGGAAAAGAGGCCAAGGGAATTTTCTGGTTTCATTTATGACTTGTTAACATACCAGTTTACAGAAGGCTGTATGCACCGGGAGTGATGTAGACCACTGTGGTCCAAGGAAACTGAAATATGGAAAGGTTCTGTCCTCTTTCAGAGAAACTGCAAGGCACATATAGTCACTGAGCATTTGAAATATGGCTCATGTGACTGAGGAACTGAAGATTTAATTTTGTTTAATTATAATTAATATAGAAACAAGCAGTCACATGTGCTGGTGATCAGTGAAGAGGTCACTATAGTTCTGTTGAGAGGAAAAATGGTGAAACAGAAAAGGGAAGGTCAGTCGCTACTGTGGTGACCTCAAAAGCTACCGTGGAAAGGATCCCACAGAGGTTAAGGTCTTGATCCTAGAGACAGGCAACTGAGTCAGTGTAGGAAACACCTGGCCATGTTGGAAGATGTGGTGTCCACTGAAGAAGCGTCTCTTCTGATTGATTCCATTTGTTCATTGAATAGCATGATCACTGGGCTGTACAAGAAAGAGCAACAGCAGTGTTAGAGTAATAAAGGGAACTACAAAGTCTTTCCTAAAGTCCTCCTTGAGGTTAGGTGTCAAGAACTGAAAGAAAAACCAGTCCGTATGTTCTGTTTTTCCTCCATTCATGGGGAAGGAGGCAAGATAAAGCTCAACTGACATGGAGTTAGAGCTTTGATGGAAAGTGTAATGAAAGAAACAGGATGAAAGAAGAAATTAAAATGATGAACCATGGCCGGGCATGGTGGCTCACGCTTGTAATATCAGCACTTGGGAGGCAAAGGCAGGAGGATTGCTGAGTTCAAGGCTTGCCTGGGCTACATAGTAAGCTGAGGGCCAGCCTGAACTACAAAGCGAGACCCTGTCTCAAAAAAAACCCAAAAAAACAAAAAACAAACAAACAAACAAAAAAATGATGAACCATGGAGACCAGGCTGGGTATGAAGATACAAGAAGATAAAGGAGGATAAAATGACCAAGAAAAAATGAATTGTAGAATATTTAATCTGACTAGATAAATGACTCAAAATGGGTCATTTTATTGAAGCTTCAATATGGGATTCTGAAGATGAAATTTTTGGTGTTTCTTGCTCTTGGTGGTGGTCCAATAAATTTTCTCTATGGTTTCTCTCTTCTTCCCATAATAGTTTTAGAGAACTCTCATTGTTATCCATGGGGTTGTTTCAGAACTGCATGTGGCTGTTTTCAGAAATCCTCTTCAGGAAAAATTTCCCCCATTTCAGATAGAGAAAATGGCAAATGCCCACTTTCTATTAACTTTGTATTATGTACCTTAGCACCCTCTCCATTGATTTGTCTTCTGATGAATACTCTAATGATTTTACAAGTCAAATGTTGTTTATATCCTATTAAGGCTATCAGCACCTTCATCAGGGGTAGCATTTTGTTTAAATCAACATCCTTTTATGTATGAATCATATTTTCAGCTTTGGATATCTCTGGACGGTTGCAAGAGCCCTATGTTCAGCTGGATGTATCTGGATGCATCTCATTCATATCCAAATATAGACTAAGGATGTGATAACTAACAGTGCAATGATAGGTTCGGCATAGTTCTGTGTGTGGATAACAGGAAGACTCACCCTGGATGTAGGGGCAGCAACCAATAGGCGTGTAGCCTGTATGGAATATAAAAGAAAGGGTGTATGATACTTCCTTCTTGCCCTGCCATGGATTGTTTATCCTCTGCTATGCTCCTCTGCCATCGTGGGAGTGAGCTGACTATGGACTGAACCCTCTATAAACTGTTAGTCAAAATCAATTTTTCCTTTTTAACTTGAGTATTGGGTATTTTGACTTAAGTGATAGGGAGTGTAACTAAGGCCCATACGAAGCTCAGTGCTATAAATTTAAGTTTGAATGTCTTAACCTGCCCTTTGAAAAAGCAGTTCATTTCTACAGTCTTTCAAAAAAGTTTCTGAATTTGACTTAAGACTCCTCTGGGTTTCCATGTCTTGTGTAGTGGATATGAATCTGTCCTAAAAGCTTCATTTAGGGAAAAAATAATATTTCCTTTTTAAAAAATAGTAAATAATATTAACATCTTTCTTTTGCTACAGTTCATGTCTAGATAGCCTCCAAAGCTGCATGTGGTCATAGAGGCAGCTTTTTTTCAGACCTGGCTGGATCTAGAGTGTATGAAACTTGAACTGATTCATGATACAATGCTAAACTGAATGGCAGTAGGGATAAGGGTATGAGTGCTACCCAGCCTAAGTAGTCTGGATAAGATAAATGAAGCAGAAAGATACTGTTAAAGTTCCTCTTTGTTGTTTGGCTACTTTCTGCCTACCACGAACTCTTCTCTCTGATATTATCCTCCTTTGAAGCTAGGGATTACAGACTGAAACCTCTACAAACTGTGAGCTAAATAAACCTTTCCTCTAACTTTGGGTGTTGGGTATTTTATCTCAGCAATGAGAAAAATAACTAAGACAGATTTTGGTGGCAGAGGAGTGGGGTCATTGTGGTTCAGGAACCTTTGGGAATGGCTTGTGGGAAGAGTTTGGAAAGGACTGGAGATGTCAGCTAAACACGTAGAACTGGAAAGCCTGAGGTGATGGTGGATTCTGGTCAGAGCTCAGAAGACTAGAATGCTGATAGAAATGTTGCCAATAAAAACCAGGCTCTGGAGGTTTCTGCTGGGAAAAAGGACTACATTAAATGATGGACTCCAGATGATGGGTTAAGCCTTCGCAGAAAGTTTATCTGCATTTTGCTCCTGTCTAAACTCTGTCTGAGATTTAGATTAAAGTGACAGACTAATCTAGGAGGCGAAATTTCAAGACAGTCTAAAGTTGACATGATGGAATGGTTACTTTTAGGGGTTTTAAACCAGACTTATGTTGGGAATCAATAGCAAAGAGTCTGGCAGAATGATTTAAAACATTTTGAATTTGGCCAGAAAGAAAGTTCCAGTAAAGTCATGGTCTGCAATAATAGAAGAGAGGAGAACTGGTTGCTGGAAAGACTAGTAAAAAATTTCAACTATTTCAGAAGAAGATGATAGAAAAGATGGCCTGTAGAAATCACAAGAACTAGCAGGACTCCATACTTTGCAGCCTCAAAATAGCAAAAGTGAAAGACTACATTGAGAAGAAAACCCCAGAGAGCATGTTCCAGAATGGCAGCATCCTAGGGAAGTTGTTCCTTGGGATCTGGTTCATGGGTGCTTTATCCCTCCAGCCAAGAAAGAAGAAAGCCTGGCTCCTGTCTCAGGAGGCATCATCGCTGTGGTGCTGGTTTTACGCACATGCAGAATGCAAGAGTCGTGGGGTCAGGAAAGCTTCTGCCCAGGTTTCAGAAGAAGGCCTGGGAAGTCAGGTAGTGTGCCCTTGAGAAAGCAGTGTGTGAATCTGTAAGTGCAAAGCTGAGGGTGCAGTGGAGACCCCAGAAGTTTAGAAAAACCAGGAGCATGGATTGTGCAAGGAAAGCTGCAAGGAGTGAGCAAAACCAGCCAAGAAATAAAACATGGGATATCAACAACCAGACATGACCTAGAAGTAGACACCCAAGCCCTTTGAAGTACACATTTACTACAGATTTCTGGGATTGCTGGGAATGGAACTGTGGGATAGAATACATATCCTGCTGTAGTTTGGCCTTGCTTTATTTCCCTTCTGTGCTATTCCCCAACTTGTAACTTTTGGAGTGGAAATATCTATCTTGTGCCATTGAATGTTGGAGGTATTTAGTTTTCTTTTCATTAATACAGGGGGTTGTAGCTAAGAGTTTGCCTTTAATCTCAGAGGAGACATTGAAGTTGGGTTTTTCAACAATGCTGAAGCTGCTAGGACTTTGGTAAATCTTAGATAGGGCCTAACTGTCTTTTGCATAAGGGGATGTTCTTGAGTCTTTAGGAGGTGAGGGGTGGAGAGTTATTGCTTGTATCTCTATGTCCCCTCAAAGCCTCATGTACTTAGTTGGGCCTTTGTTTTTCAGAGGTGGCAGGATCTTTAATGTGTAATGTTGGAATTGATTCATGGTGCAGTGCTAGGCTGAAGGGCATTAGATTAAGCATGTGAATTCTACCACGGGTAGTCTGGATGAGATAAAAGAGGCAGAAAGTCGCTGTTAAGGTCCCTCTGCTTTTTTGTTGCCCTTTGCCCACCACTGCTTCCTCTCTGTGATGTTGTCCTGCCTTGGAGCCAGTGATTATGGACTGAAAACTCTACAAATTGAGAGCCAAATATACCTTTCCTCCTTTAACTTTGGGTGTTGGATATTTTGGATCAAAAATGAGAAAAATAACTAAGACACCCTATTCCATATTCTACTAGAATTAAAGGAGTCACTAATGGACTTCTTTTTTTTTTTTTTTTTTTGAGACAGGGTCTCGCTTTGTAGTTCAGGCTGGCCCTGAGCTCATTATGTAGCCCAGGCAAGCCTCAAACTCAGCAATCCACCTGCCTCTGCCTCCTGAGTGCTGGGATGACAGGCGTGAGCCACCACGTCCGGCATTACTAATGGACTTCTTGATGCTGAAGACACATGCAAGGAAAAGTTTGCAAAGTGTCCCTCTGGAACTGTTGCCCCCAAAGAGACCCACAATGCCACTAAAGTGCAGAGCTCCACAATTTAGGCACAGAAAGTTCCACACTGTCAGCACAGATCAGAAGCCCACATCTGAAGTTCAGAAATCTTTTTTTCTTTTTTTGGTACCTATTATTGGTACATTATATATACACATCACAACTACACTCCATATTGAGAATTTTTAACAGTATATGACACAACTTAATTTTCATTTTCTTTGGAAAGTTCCTAAACTCAGACCCATCTTTCTCATGTATAAAATGCATTTTCCTGGTTTCCTGGCACTTTGCTGGCATCCTGACAGAAAAAGATTTTGGGGGGAGTTGTACTCATTCTTAGTAGAAGGTCAGGTCAGATTCATGTTTTTCCTAGACTTGAATAATGTGTCTTCTCTCCATTCCTCAGTTCCTTTTCTCCTCAAAGCCACTTTCCTCTTTGTTTCTCCTCCAGAATTGCAATGACAATGTTCTCAATTATTTTAGGTTTTTATGAGGAGAGAGAGACAGAGAGAGAGAGAGAGAGAGAGAGAGAGAGAGAGAGAGAGAGAGAGAGAGAGAGAGAAGAGAAAATGCCAATCATTAGATATATTCTGCTTTAGATCTAATAAATTCAAAGCTCCTTTGAGGGAAGAGAATATAAAGGGAGTAGGTAGCACAGAACAAAACATCACTACCTGAAGTCCCTGCCCACACCCAAGAAGCCCATTGCCCTGCTGCTGTGAGCCTTGGCCCCATCCTGCCTGCTGTTCAGATAGCTGCATGCCCTAGAGCACCAGGTACAGCACAGTCTGGTATCTCATGCCCTCAGTGATTCACTCGGCACTGTATTACTTTACTTAATTAGGGCTTCATCACTGAACTCTGCTGTGGCACCTAGCAGCACCCGGTAATGCTGGTGCCCATGTTCTCTTGCACCTGGAGGAAGTAAAGCAAATTCTGTAGGCCTTTTAGGACTGCAGCTATGATAGGTTTCCTCCATAATACCCCACTGACCTACTAAAATCTCAGTGTCCTGTGGTCTGTTATGTGATCACCTGCATAATAGCTGTTCAAGAGATTAGGTTGTAAAGGAGGAAATACATTTCTGCTTCATTAACTTGAGCTGTGGTCTCAAAGCAATGTTGCTTTCATGAGAGCAAAAGTAGTTCTAGGGAAGCTTAACCTGCTCTTTCATCATACTCACACCATAAAACCTCATAACAAAAGGAGAATTCTGTTCAGATTTTGTGACTAGACTCAATTAGCTCCTTGGTTCTGAACTTTTCCTGTGCTCTAATGTTCAGCCACATGACCCAGGCTTGTGCATAGAGTGTACAGTTTTCTCTTTCTGGGTCAGCCCGAGCCAGGAATGGAGTCTGTCCAACTTCATTGGCTTGATTTCACATACTTTTACAAAAGAACTTTCTGCAAGTAAGAAGGAAATTTTTCAATTTCATTTTCACTGTGATGCATTGCTTTCTGTCGAGTCTGCTCTTATTGTCATTTGACATGACAGAGTCAAACTAAACAGTGAGAACACCTTCCTCAGCACACAGAGACAAGGATGCAGACCAGACCAATGGCAGCTGCACTCTGAATGCCCTGATCCACAGAGCAGTGGGCAGGAGGTAGAGGCCTTGCTTCTCACAAGCTCTCTAAAGAGTCACATTCAGCACGACTGGGTCATCTGTGATGGAAACTTTCCCATTCACTCACCGATCAAACATTTGTTCTGTGGTTGCCACAGCCCAGTAGCCACACATACTCATGGTTGCAACAGCCCACTACTGGAGCTTCCTGTTTAAATAAAAAAATTCAAGAGCAAAACAACCCTAGCTATGCTTCTTAAGTAGATCTCAATATTTCTGATTGTACAGTGACTGGAACATGGATCAACTCATCATTTTAAAGTTATCTTCCTCAGTTTGGAGCAGAATGTTTTAATTTTTGGAAAGCTAATTTATTATTCTAGGCAGTACATCCTCTGGATGGTTAAGGTCATTACTGGTCCTTATTCTTATTCCTTTATTTCAGATACTTAGGAAAGAATCCAAAGATTTAGTACTGAAATTTAATATAATATCCTGTTTAGTACCTTAACAACAAAGACCTATAAAAAATTGCCATATATAATATGATGGCTTTTTCTCTTTTCCTCTTTTCTCTTTCCATTTTCAGTTGTTCGCTTCCTCTTCTTCTTCCTTTTCTTGTCTTCCTCACTTCTCCTTCTGCTCTTTTCTCTCCAATGTATTGGTTTCTTGCAGCCTATAAAAAAGTGTCAGATCTGTGTACAACTGTGAAGGTGGCGAGTGAGGGACTCCTACTCTGGGAAATGACAAGGACCTTGGAATTAAGGAAAGCCTCGCCAGTTTCACGATTTTAAATTCAAACTTTCCAGTGCTGGGGTTTTATTTCTTATACGTAGATGTCCTGATCACACTCCTTCCAGTGAACCAGTGTGTTGGTTGGATTCTAGAGGATGAATCTTACTGTCTTGAATTTGTATTGTTTTCCTGTGATGAAGCCCTGCAGTAGGCAATGAGGATGTGAAAATGAATGGTACATGACCCTTGCACTAGGGAAACTCACTGTCTTGATGTGAAAATAAAAACACAATAAATGCTTTAACTGAGTTCTCACAAAAAAGTAATAAGGAAACTGATGCAAATGGAGATGAAGCATGACTGCATGCAAAGGTCACACAGGTAGAGAGGATTGGATTTAACGTATAGCCTTCATGATCCAGCTGTCCAAGTTCTAAGGAACTCAGAGTAAGATGATCCTAAAGCTAGAGATGGTTTCTAAGGGAAATTGTGCCTGGGTCTAAACTTAAAAGATGCATGATAGGTAGACTCTGTATCCTTGGAAGATAAAAGTATGAGTTTTATAAGTACAATGAGTAGTTTTTAAAAGGCACTGTAGTAAACGAAATGTCTTTAATTCCTCTCAGCATCTTTCCCCTCACCTTGAACACATCTGTCCCATCATTCCTGCTATGTTCTAGAGCAGTTCAGAAAATTGTCTTTGGTGTCTTCAGTTGCACAGTTGTAGCTTCTTTGATGTACTGAATTGATTAAAAAAACTGGACCTTTCACACTCATTTCGAATTTATGGAAAAGCCAGAAGTCACATGGTGCCCCCTACATCAAGACTTTCAGTTTGTTTGCTTTTGAATGGGAATATCCCATTGCAAGAGAAAAGCAGCAATATATTTGAACAGTATATTAGAGGATATTCTAGTTTGCAGCATAACTGAGGAACTATCTAACTACAACACTGCATAAACTCTTAACTTTGTAGCTGAGGACTATAAAGTCTGAAAGAAAAGGCTCAGATATCCCTCTAAAAATTTAAATATCTAAGGTATTCTCTTACACCTGGAGAATGACAGCTTTCTAGAGACTGAATTCAGACTCTCTGTGATCTTGGACTTTCTACCATCAAACGCTTTGTTCCATCCCTGAAAATGGCAGGCTTTTGTAGCATTTGGCTGCCTAATTTTGGACTAGTGGGAAAATCTTTATATGAAGCTATAAACCTGAGTCTATGCCTTTGGAATGAACAATGGCTTAAATAACAACAAAAACAAAAACAAAACATACCCTTACTCAGGCTCTCATCCTGGGAATTCCTGACTTGAAAAATACATTCTTTTCCTATATATCATAAAAGAGAGGAATTGTTTTAGGGGTCTTGGCCAAAAGGCTAGGACAAGAACCTTACCCCGTGGCATGTTTTCCAAAGAAGTTAGATGGGGTGGTGCCTGGATGACTACCCTATGGGAGGGTGATCCATCCACTGACAGCCTAAAAAGGGGAACAGTGAAGACTAAAGAGAAAAAGGCAGTAGAGACCTGTATAAGTTCGGAGTATATGAGGGGCAAGGAGGAAAATACCTCAGAGTGGGCAAAGACAAATACTCTTTGAGCTAGCTAAAATGCTTTCAGCTAGCTACTATTTACTGGGTACACATAATAATTGGAGGGAGCATTAGTTGGGTGACTTAGGGGACCGCAGTCATCTTGTATTGATGCAGATCATATGCTGATGAAAATCTTAGGCAACATCATTCTTATGTTGATGAGGACTGAAAGTGTTCTTATAGTAGTGGGTGGGATGAGTTAAGATGATAAGGAATTTTTCCCTTCCTAGGTGAAACTTTTTTTGTTTTTTTTTTTGAGACAAGGTCTTGCTTTGTAGTTCAGGCTGG
>PVIC010006872.1:0-52793 GCA_004025085.1 Thryonomys swinderianus
TTTTTTTTGCTTTTTGAGACAGGGTCTCGCTTTGTAGTTCAGGCTGGCCCTGAGCTCACTATGGTGCCCAGGCAAGCCGCCGCGAACTCAGCAATCCTGTCTCTGCCTCCCGAGTGCTGGGATGACAGACGTGAGCCACCATGTCCAGCATTGTGGTATGCGGTGTTGATTGCTGGTGGGCGTATCTCCATGCCCAACATTATATGTGGTCACCGGGGATCGAACTCAGGACCTTGCGCTTGCGAAGCAGGCGCCGGAACCACTGAGCTAACCCTCCGGCCCTACCTTTGTGTTTTGAACACAGCTATTTCAGTGTTCCAAATCCTGAAATAGATGTAACTGTGAACATTTTTTAAAAATGCAACCTAAAGAATGAGAGAAAATGTTTGCAAATCATGTAGCTGACAGTGATTAATATCCAGACTACATAAAGAACTTCATAAAATGAACAACAAAACAATCTCATTAAAAACAGGGCAAGGACTTAAGCAGACACTTCTCCAAAGGTGAAAGACAAATGGTCAATGAGCACATGAAAAGATGATCCACAGCACCAATCATTATTTATTTGGTTATTTTTATGTTGGCTTTTACTTTTTGCAGTACCAGGGATTGAACTTGGGCCCATGTGCTTCCAAGGAAGATACAGTACCACTTGAGCTAAATTCCCAGCCCCCACAGCACCGATCATTAGGGAAACGAAAATCTATGACAAAGACATACTACTTCACACCTATTAGGATAGGTACTATAATGAAAAAAACTGAAAATGAGAATTTGTGAGAATGTGGATAAACTGATACCCTTGTACACTGATGGTGGAAATATCAAATGGCACATTAGCTATGAAAAACAGTATGGTGGGTCACAAAAATATTAAAAATAGAATTATTATATGATGCAGCAATTCCACTTCTGGGTATATTCCCAAAAGAATTGAACCCATATTCAAAGCAGGATTATTAGTATCCAAAAAGTGGAAGCAACCAAAATGGTCATCAGCTGCTTCTTGGTGGTCTAGTGGTTAGGATCTGGCACTCACAAAAATGTTCATCAGTGGATGAATGGATAAACAAAATGGCATATCACAAAACAGAATATTATGCTGGCCCCAAAAGGAAAGAAATACAGGGTTATAGCTCAGTGATAAAAGAGTATGTTTAATATGAACATAGCCTTGGGTTTAATTCCCAGTACCAAGAAAGAAAGGAAAAGAAAAGAAAGAAAGCAGGCAGGCAGACAGAACGACAGACAGAGGAAAAGAAAGAGAAAAAGAGAGGAAGGAACAGGACAGACAAAGATGTAAGGAAAAGAAAAGAGGTTCATTTTGACATGTTACAACATGGATGGACCTTCAAGATGTTATGCTGAGTGAAATAACTCAGACATAAAAGGACGAACACTATTATTTCTATGTGTACAAGATTCCTAGAATAATTAAATCCATAGTGACAGAAACTAGAATGCTGGCTGCCAGTTGGTGGGGAGGGAAAAGAGAGATTTCACTGCTGCACATTTAAAATACCTCTAGGGAACTGCGGTGATGGCTGCACAACAATGTGAATGTACTCAACGCCACTGAACCCTGCGCTTAAAAATGGTGAAAATAGTAAATTCTGTTACACAGATTTTACCCACATTTCTTTAAAGGAAGACAAATAGAAGTGGTACCTTTATGGAACCCTGAATCCAAATGATTCATGGGAAAAGCTATACCATAATAATACACTCTGAGGGCCTGAGATTTAGTTCAGTGGTTCTGCCACCCACCTAGTAAGCACAAGGTCCCTGGTTCAATCCCCAGTAACCACATACAATGATATTGGGCATGGTGACTCACGCCCACCAGCAATCAGTACCACACCCCACACTGCTGGGCATGGCGGCTCACGCCTGTAATCCCAGCACTTGGGAGGCAGAGGCAGGAAGATTGCTGAGTCTGAGGCTTGCCTAGGCTACATAGTGAGCTCTGAACCAGCCTGAACTACAAAGTGAGACCCTATCTCAAAAAAAAAAAAAACTTTGCTTTTTTTTCATTCTCCTTTGATTCTCTTAACAATGCTGTAAGGTGTGATAGGGCAAGTATTCTTGTACTCCCCTTGAGGCCACTATTACCACTGTTTACACATTAGGAAACTGAGGATTAGTATAGCTGCCAGGCTCACACAAAAGCAATCACATAAAGATGTAAAGTTGGGGGCTAGAGATTTAGCTCAGTGGTTCCGGTGCCTGCCTTGCAAGCGCAAGGAACTGAGTTCGATCCCTGGAAACCACATACAATGCTGGGCGTGGAGACTCACACCCACCAGCAATCAATACCACATACCACAGTGCTGGGCGTGGTGGCTCACGCCTGTCATCCCAGCACTCAGGAGGCAGAGGCAGGAGGATTGCTGAGTTCAAGGCTTGCCTGGGCACCACAGTGAGCTCAGGGCCAGCCTGAACTACAAAGCGAGACCCTGTCTCAAAAAAAAAAAAAGAGGTAAAGTTGGGGACTGGCTCCAATTCAAATCAAAAGGTGTTAAACTTGCAGAGAACAGAAAGTGGGTAATGGCAGTCCAAATCTCATGGAGAAAACTATAAGGGAACTACACTATCTTTATGAAAGTCCCATTTGGGATCAGTTAAGGCCCTTTTTTTCCAAATACAAACAGACCATGCTTGCTGTCTAAAAACCAGTATCAATAAACACACTGGAGTTAAACTTCTGGGACACACAGGCTTGAAGTCTGTATGAGCTATGAAGCTTGAACAATTTTTTTTTTTTTCATTTTGGAGACAGGGTCTCGCTTTGTAGTTCAGGCTGGCCTGAAGCTTGAACAATTTTTTAAACACCTAAGCCTCCATTTGTTTATCTAAAATGGAGAAGATACTGATATTTTCTGAGAACTCAAATGAGATGTGTCTACTTCACTGAAAAAGGTATTTGGTACATGGTAAGGGTCTTGAAAATCAAGACTTTGAGCTTTGAAAGATGCTAGACATTAAGATCAACAGCAAGTAATCTACAGAGTAAGACACTATGTGGTACATGCTCTACCACATTCTGTGAAGATCATAAAGAAACAAAGTACACATCCTGCCCCAGAGCACTCTCTAGTCTTATGCAGAAAATAAAACAATCAACAAATGACAAGTAAGAAAACTACACAGAACTAGGCAGCAGGAATCAGTAGACTTGAACCACAGGGTGCTGTGTTAGGTACATACATTATAGCTCATTTACTCTCCACAAAATCATAGAGGGCAAGTATATCCTTCTCTGTTTTATAGGTAAAGGAAAAGCCAAATGAATAACAAGCACTGTGGGCCCAAAGAAGAATGGTCCCCGAAAAAAGAACAGAGGAGGAGGCTACCTGATGGACAGCAGGTTTGATGATTGGGGAGATCAGATTCTTCTAGGTCAGTGCTGAAAGGAGAGCTAAAATAGGTACTAACTCTGAGGCTGTTTTCATTTTTAATTTTTCTTGTTTTTTTTTAAGGTACTAGGGATCAAATATAGGCCTCACACATGCTAAGTAAGCACTCGACAGCTAAACTATGCCCAAGTCCCCAAGATTGCTTTTTATAAGGCATCCCTTCTAACTAGAACAAGCTAAACCACCAGGAATAAACATAATGTTGTTTATATCTTTTCAGTCTAGGTTAGCCCAAATATTCTGAGTGATTTATCTGCCAGGTCAAGAGAAACATCCTTGGGCCGGAGATTTAGCTCAGTGGTTCCAGCGCCTGCCTAGCAAGTGCAAAATCCTGAGTTTGATCCTGGTAACCACCTATAATAATACCAGGCATGGTGACTCATGCCCACCAACAATCAGTACCACATACCACAATACCAGGCATGGTGGCTCACACCTGTAATCCTAGTACTCAGGAGGCAGAGGTAGAAGGATTGCTGTGAGTTTGAGGTTTGCATTGTGAGCTACATAGTGAGCTCAGGGCCAGCCTGAACTACAAAGCGAGACCTTGTCTCAAAAAAAAAAGAGAGAGAGAGAAACATCCTTTACCTGGTGCTTCTCTGGGCACTGTATTTATACCCCCTCCTTCCCTAGTATCTCAAGTCAAAAATAAGTTTAAAAGGGGGCCAGAGGGTTAGCTCAGTGGTTCCGGTGCCTGCCTCGCAAGCGCAAGGTATTGAGTTCGATCCCAGTAACCACATATAATGCTGGGCGTGGAGACACGCCCACCAATAATCAACACCGCATACCACAATGCTGGACGTGGTGGCTCACGCCTGTAATCCCAGCACTCGGGAGGCAGAGACAGGAGGATTGCTGAGTTCGCGGCGGCTTGCCTGGGCACCACAGTGAGCTCAGGGCCAGCCTGAACTACAATGCGAGACCCTGTCTCAAAAAGCAAAAAAAAAAAAAAGTTTAAAAAAATAAGTAAATATAGTAATTGCATAAAAGTATGTCAATAGTGGTTACACAATTTTACACCTCCAAACCATAAGAAAATAGAGTAAAATATCAAGTATTTGATTACTTAAGAGAAGAATATCAATAAATTTGTAGGAAAGTTTGTGACAGAGATTTATTTTGCCTTTTACTATATTTGTTACACTTTTTATGTCATTATGTATACCCACCACCATCCCAGTACCAGACCTGGGAACTCAGGACCTTATGCTTGCCAGGCAGGTGCTGGCCCCCTGAGCTACATCCCTGGCCTTCTCAATATGGTTATACATTGATTTCTGTTTGTTTTTGAAACAGGGCCTCCCTGTGCAGTCTAGGGTGAACTTGAACTTCTGTGTAGCCCAGGCTACAAACTTACAATCCAACTCCTTCAGCCTTCCTAATTCTTTTTTTTTTTTTTAAGCACACTGACCTGAAAAATTTAAATATCCCAAACAGCCTTCTTCCAAAGCAGTGGCACCCCTTCAGAAAGGTCCTGTGCATCTCAGCTCCTGTTGTTGTGTTTATTCTTTTTTATTTGTCTGTTTTTGAGACAGGGTCCAGGTAAATTAGCTAAGCTAGCCTCAAAAGTTTTCCTGTGATATTCTTGGTTCAGTCATCTAAGTAGGAATAATAGCCACACACCACCATGTTGCCTGGTTTTAGCTCCTGTTTTTGTGCACGTTAAAACAGCAAAAAGATGAGCAAGCTGACCTCCACAATGTGACTTTCCAGGCTTGGCATTTTACAACGTGCCCAGACAATATAGCACAAGTGCTCCCAGAATTCCTCCCAGTGTTGCACTGACTCACTCTTCTCCGTCTCTCCTAGAAGCTCACAGGAAATGTCCCTACTCCTGACCTTGGAAGTAGCACTGTGTACTGCTGACTCCATGGTAGGACACTCCTCCCCGCTTCCTGTTCTGCACAAATAGGAACTTTGATGGTAAGAAAGAGAATGTTTGGTGACTCCCAAAATGAAATATCCCTGCCCTGTAACGATATCCATGCCACTCCTCTCCCCAGAATTCTTCCAGGGCTCCAAAGGACATCAAGGAAAGAGTGCAAGCTACTTGGCCAACCTGTAAAGAAAGCAGACCCTCTACGCTCAGGCTTATCCTACTTTTCCTATCTCATCTTCCACCAGGCAAGTAGACCCAAGCCTATCACCCACCACTTGTCAACATCCAGCACTTATGCCCGCCTTCCCACTTCCACATGAACTCAGTCCTCCCTATGTATCAGAACCCTGCTCAGCAGCCCCCTGGCCCTACCTCAGTCTTCCTGAATTCCTCTTTTCCCTGTACAGCAGTCCTTCTCACCTCTCTTCTGCTGTGGGCAGTATAACACAACAGGACACAAATTCTACAGTCAGAGTCTGGATTTAGATACTAGCTCCCTTAATGAAAGCTGTGTGACCCTAAATAGGTTACATATCTTCTCACTGACACCCTCTCTCTCTCTTCTCTTCCCTTTTTTTTTTTTTAAGTTTTTTGAGATAGGGTCTCACTTTGTAGTTCAGACTGGCTCTGTGCTCACTATGTAGCCCAGGCAAGCCTCGAACTCACAGCAATCCTCCTGCCTCTGCCTCCCAAGTACTGGGATTACAAACATGAGCCACCATACCCAGTTTCTCATTGCCTCTTTATCCCCACTGGCAAAGCAAAAATAATATCAATACCTTCTTACTAATATTGTTTTTGTTTGTTGTTTGTTTTGGTACCCAGGGTCTCCACACTGAGCTACATCCCCATCCCTTTTTTTTTTTTTTTTTTTTTTTTGAGACAGGGTCTCGCTTTGTAAATCAGGCTGGCCCTGAGCTCACTATGTAGCCCAGGCAAGCCTCGAACTCAGCAATCCTGTCTCTACCTCCTGAGTTCTGGGATTACAAGCATGAGCCACCACGCCCAGCACTGTGGTATGTGGTATTGATTGCTGGTGGCCTGGTAACTTACGCCCAGCATTGTATGTGGTTACTGGAATCGAACTCAGGACCTTGTGCTTGTGAGGCAGGCGCCGGAACCACTGAGCTAAATCTCTGGCCCCCCTTTTTCATTTTTTATTTTGAGAAAGGATCTCACTAAGTTGCTAAATTGCCCGGGCTGGACTTCAGCTTGCAATCATCCTGCCTCAGTTTCCCAGAGTACTGGGATTACAGATACGTGCCACTATGCCTGGTCCATACCACTGTTATGAGGATTAAATGACTACAACATGTATAAACTGCCCACTCCAGGCTCTGAGACATAGAAATCTAACATGAACTTAAAATAGTCATAGTTACCCCATAAGAAAATCCACATATAATAAAGAAGTGATTTAGCCAGGGATGGTGACATGTACCTATTATTCTAGAATGCTGGGAGGCTAAAACAGGATAATTGTTTTTCTGGTATCAGAGATCAAACTGAGGACTCTGTACTTGCAAGGCAGGCACAGTGCCACTGATAAAAATCCCTGGCCCTGAGGCAGGAGGATTGAAAGTTCAAACCCAACCTAGGCAATTGAGCCACTTAGTGAGATGTTATAAAGAAAAATAAATTAAAAAGGACGGGGATGTAATTTAGTGCTTCCCAATTCAATCCTCAGTAGCACAAATAGAGAGATAGAGAGACAGAGACAGAAAGATTGACCAATTAGAAACTAAAATTATTGGAGTTCTAAGGATGGAAAGAGAATGGGAAAAAATGAGAGTTAAAATGTTTCATGTAGTAGTACAAATTCTCAATGTTGATTATGATCATAATGTATATTTAAAATATACCAGTAGGGCCAGAGATTTTGCTCAGTGGTTCTGGCACCTGCCTGGCAAGAGCAAGGACCCTGATTTGATCCCCGCTAACCACATACAACAATATTGGGCCATATACCACAATGCCAGTCATGGTAGCTCACGCCTGTAAATCCCAGCACTCAGGAGGCAGAGACAGGAGGATTACTGAGTTTGAGGTTTGCCTGGGCTACATAGTGAGCTCAGGGCCAGTTTGAACTCCAAAGTGAGACTGTGTCTCAACAAATAAACAAATAAAATTTACCAATGAAATCCATTTTTAAAAAAGACTGTAACTATTGACCTACAACAGTTGGGTGAGCAGCAAAAGCATCACTGAGGAACTGGTTAAAGATGTAGAAAACCCGGCAAGGGTGAGGCTCAAAGGTGAATGAGCCCAGTACACCCAAGACTAGGCTCTTCCCTGAGCACCTTAAAAAACATGTGGACCCCAGACTTCCCTAATCAGAAATTCTAAGAGTGGGGCCCAACAGTCCTTTTTTTTTTTTTTTTTCCTTGAGACAGGGTCTCACTTTGTAGTTCAGGCTGGGCCTGAGCTCACTATGTAGCCCAGGCAAACTTCGAACTCAGCAATCCTCCTGTCTCTGCCTCCCGGGTGCTGGGATTACAGGCGTGAGCCACCACGCCCGGCCCAACAGTCCATTTTAACAAGCCCTCTAGCTAGGGATTTAACTCAAGTGGTACTGCTCCTACCTTGGAAGCACAAGGACCTGAGTTCGATCCCTGTATTAAAGAAAGCAAAAAACCAATACAAGCCCTCTAGGTGACTCCAGTGAAGCTGAAACAGGAAATCTGAGGACAGAAAGTAATATACAGAGAGGTGCCAAGTTAATGCTGCACCAGGAGTAGATTCTAGGTTTAATTCTGGCACAGACCATGCATGAGTCTCTTAGTTTCTCAGAGCTTAGATTTCTTTTTTCTTTTTTTTGAGACAGGGTCTCACTTTGTAGTTCAGGCTGGACCTGAGCTCACTATGTAGCCCAGGCAAGCCGCCGCAAACTCAGCAATCCTCCTGTCTCTGCCTCCCGAGTGCTGGGATTACAGGCGTGAGCCACCACGCCCGGCATTGTGGTATGTGGTATTGATTGCTGGTGGGCATGAGTCTCCACGCCCAGCATTGTATGTGGTTTCCGGGGATGGAACTCAGGACCTTGCACTTGCGAGGCAGGCGCCGGAACCACTGAGCTAATCCTCCGGCCCAGAGCTTAGATTTCTTCAAATGGTACAGGGACAGTAACACCCAAATATTCAATATTAAAAAATATTAAAGGGTTAAATGAGATTCCACTTACAGAGTCTACACATAGAAGGTGCTTAATAATTATAAGATCATTCCACTTTGCTTTCTGCATCTCACAGGGTTATAAAGACTAAATAAAATTATTTTAAGCCAAAGGGCTTTGCAAATTCACAGCATAGTAATGAGAGGGACGAGTATTCTTTTTTTTTTTTTGAGACAGGATCTCGCTTTGTAGTTCAGGTCTTGCTTTGTAGTTCAGTCTTGCTTTGTAGCTCAGGCTAGCCCTGAGCTCACTATGTAGCCCAGGCAAGTCTCAAACTCAGCAATCCTCCTGTCTCTGCCTCCTGAGTGCTGGGATTTCAGGTGTGAGCCACCACGCCCGGTACTGTGGTATGTGGTATTGATTGCTGTTGGGCATGAGTCACCATGCCCAGCATTGTATGTTGTTACCGGGATTTGAACTCAGGACCTTGGCGCTTGTGAAGCAGGCGCCGGCACCACTGAGCTAAATCTCCAGCCCAGGGATGAGTATTCTTGACACAAATGGCCATGCTGAAGTTCAGGACATAGCATTCTCAGAGTATTATAAAATAGTTTAGTCCAACACCTGTCACTTACAAACACAAATTTTGCAACACATTACTGTTTCTTATGTTTATTAAAGCAGAACTATGAAGAGATTATCGGCCCCAACATGGGCAGATTACTTACTGATCTCTGAATTGAAGTGAATCTCCATTTTTCTCCTAGAAAAGGAATACCTAAAAACTTTGCTCAACCAACAGAAGGAAAATGGCAGATATCCACAGAGCACCCTGGGCTCAACTTGGGGAACTCCTGATATATGATGTCCAGCTCTATGTAATGGTGAAAGGAGGAAATTAGGCAGTCACATTTTGAAAGATTTCAGAAGAGAAAAATCAAGAAATAGAAGTTAATACTTTCTCTTCCTCCATACCTCCAACCCCTTACATCATTGTTTGCTCACTCTCTAAGCCTCGTACCTATTCTATCAGAAAACCATCTTTCAGAACGTAGGCGGGATGGATACAAGCAATGTGCAAAGGGCTGGGAGTGCGGCTTAGGACCTAATGTGCACAAGGCCCTGGGTTCAAACATCAGCACTGGAGAAAAGAGAAATGCAGAAATGATTATGTCACACTTTGGTCTGGACTAAGTGTTCAATTAAACAGCACCAGGTCTGAATGTCACGAGAGGCAGACGTGAGACAGGGTAACAATCAACACTCCACCAACTCTTCCAACCAGGGCACTGTAGTAACAGTGGTACCTCTCCTGAAGAGAGGTACCTTTTTCATATTCATACCCTCAGGGACTAGGACAAGCCCGGTACCTAAAAGGCATACATAAATGGCTTCTGAATTATATAATCTGAATTACTCAGGTACAAACCCCATATACCTGATGAGAGATATTATTTTATGAATGGCAAAATTATTATTCACCAAGACCATGGTTAGATATGCCCATGCCCACTCCCCACTGCCCACCTCATTTAGCTGTCCAGAGACTCCGGGAACCCTTTGATCACCTTCCAGAGCTCCTTCTCACCCTCCATGCACAGCCCACAGACTGAAAGGAGCCGTCCCCCTCTTCCCAGCCCCTTCTGAATTGTAAACCCCTCCAGCACTTACAATCTGTACAACTCATCATTTCTTGCACCGCTGTGTTCTCTCCTGAAACTATAAAGCCTTTGGAGACAGGGACATCCCAGCTCTCTTTCTTACCAGCTGAGCTTAGTTTCCCCATCTCTAAAGTGGGCAATAAAACTTAAAGAATAACTCTAAGGAACAAATGAGGGCCACAGAATTGCTTTATGCTAGCTATATAGCTTCTGTTTTTATATTTTATATTTTTTATTTGTGTTTTAGAAACAGGGTTTTGTTATGTAGTTTACACTGGCTTTGAACTCACTATGGACCCCAGGCTGACCTCAAAATGGCAATCCTACTTCAGCCTCCTGAGCACCTCCAAGTTTGGCAAACTGTTGTTTTTAATCATTAACTGTTTTTTGGAGACAGGGTCACTTTGTATTTCAGGATGGCCTTGAAGAACTCACTATGTACGCCAGCCTGACCTTGAACTTACAGGGATCCTCCTGGTTCAGCCTCCCAAATGCTAGGATAATAAGCATGTGCCACCATGCCTACCTCTAATCATTAGCTTTGCTGGCATATTTTTTCATTTCTTCTTTTCTTTTCCATTCTTTTAGACAGGGTCTCACTATTTAGTTCAGGCTGGCCTTGACCTCATGGCAATCCTCCCACCTCAGCCTACCAAGTACTTCTATGAAACACCCACCTTCCCTGGCATATAGTTTAAAAATATTAACAATATTAAATGTCATGAAAATCACTTTTACACTTAGTCACAACAGAATAGAGCATACATTAGGAACTCATTCTGTCTACT
The DNA here is from genome assembly GCA_004025085.1 of Thryonomys swinderianus. Classification (NCBI taxonomy): domain Eukaryota; kingdom Metazoa; phylum Chordata; class Mammalia; order Rodentia; family Thryonomyidae; genus Thryonomys; species Thryonomys swinderianus. The sequence continues at coordinate 10,860 of PVIC010006872.1, forward strand.
AATCATATACTGAAACCATACTGATATAACCACAGGCCAGGCTATCAACTAATGGCAATAGGAATCCTTCATCATCTTCATGTTAAGTTGTCTTCTACAAGTGATGGTGAACACTGAAACTCCTTCAAAGGTCACCACCCGACCAGTTGTATCACACCCTGACAGAAAATCCAAACCTAATATGATTATTCTGTTGTTAACAGAAACAACTACAATTTACTGTCTACTATGATCTAGATACGATGTTAAATGGTTAAATGTGGTAGGCGCTATCTCAATTAAACCATACTTCTCCATGAATATGGAAATCAATCTCTCTCTCCCTTCCTCCCTCCCTCCAGAAACACAAACTAAAGTTTAAAATTGTTATACAATTTCTGGGATTTGGCCTCACACAACCAAGAAAAGGGCAGAGTCAAGATTCAACCCTGGTGCTTCTAACAAACGTATCATGCTCTTTCCACTGCCTATATATCCCTGTATTCCTTTATTTTGAAATTCCCTTTGGTCTACAATGTAGCTCAGTAATTGAATGCTTACCTAGCATGCAGGAGGTCCTAGGTTCAATCTCTAATACTCCTTTCTTAACTTCTACTCTTCATCTACATTCTACTTTTCATATCCACTTTGGGATTTTAATGGTAGAGAACTTCCTATAATAAGGGAGCAGAAAGGGAGAAAAACGTCCCCTCAATTTTATTGCTTCCCTCCATTAACAGGCTGGACTTCAACAGCCAACTGAGAAATGAGTTTTGGTAATAAAGCTTCAGCGAAAGCACCTGAGGAAAGTATGAAAAGAAATAAGAAAGGAGGGAACAGTTTTTTTTTAGGGAGATATTTGGGGTGACTAAGTGTTGTAAAGGCGGGAAAAGACACTTTCAGGGTCCAGTGTTTGGGATTCCTTTCAAAAGATACTACACAATAAAGAAAATATATTCCTAAATGCCAGTTAACCAACAGGAGAAGTCTCAACAACTTTACAGCTCCCACAAAAAGCTGAAAGCTAAACTGCAAATTTATAAGCAAAGAAGGAAATCAAGAATCACTACTGCCTAAACCAGTAGGCCCATAAGGATATTAAAGGTCCCTTTCCATAAAAGACATGTTACCAATCCTTCAACCAACCAGGAGGAGTCCAGTTTTAAAAGAAACTATTCAGCATTGACTCAATGTTTACCATAAGCTCCTGAACTGAGTGAAAAGATGACTTGCATTATTATTATTATCATCATCATCATCATCAGTATTTACAATGCTAGGGACTGAATCCAGGGCCTGGTACAGGCTAAGCACACACTCTACCACTGATTTACATTGCCAGCCTGTAAATTGCTTTTTTAGTAAGGAAATTCCATCCAGTAGGCACTCTGGTGTTCCTTCACATATGCTTTGGACTTTCCTCATTCATGGTGCTGCTCATCTCTGGTGCCCTTTTCCGGGTACACAGAGTCCCCTCATAAGACAGGTCCTTAAAGAGGGGTACCACACTCTGGATACTGCCAGGAAAAGATTCTAGCTTTGGCAAATTTAATATAGCACGAGTAACAACAGCCAATGTGCAGAGACTTCCACAAAGAATATTAAAATAATGGAACTTGAGGCCCCTACCACATCTCACCTTCAAACACTTCTTGTGACAAACAGAAGAACTTCAGACAAGAAGGAGCACAGGTCCTTGGGAAGGGGAGTCACTGGTAAAGCCACTACTGGCGCCCGGGTTTCCTGAATCCTAGTAGCGTGCATTTATCATCGAACAACACAGCCTCCCTTTTTTCCTGGAGGCACTACAGGCATCTACCCCCACCCCCGGTCAAGATCATCACCCTCTCAGAAGCCCTCCCTCTTCCCAATCTCTCCTACAGCCAAGCTAAGTTACAACTCAAATTAGCAAGTCTTGAAGCAGGGGGCATTTCTTGGGAAGGTGCCCAGTCTGTGGGCTGCTGGTACCAAAGAGGAAGTAGAACTATGGATGAAGGTGACATCCCACAAAGGGTCTGGAAGAGCTAGGTCTGGATGCCAGTGGCAGAAAACTTGTGGCCTGGATAAGGATGCACGCAGTGGCATCTCCCAATAGGCTAAGGAGTAAGCAGGCCGGCAGTTGGCTCCACCTCTAGGACGGACAGGAAGCACTAGGCCCCGGTGGGCAGGACGGTCAGGAGCGTCTCCAGGTCCAAATGGGCCTCAGGGGCTCCTCCTCGCAGGGCTAGCACCAGCACCCTTGGAGGTGGCACAGAGGCCCCACTGGGCCGCCCGGACCACTTGTGAAGTGACACTGCTTCTTGGGTTTTGACCCAGCTCTCACGTGAGGTGGCCCCGGCGGCAAGCAGGGACTGACTACAAAGATGCCCGGTCCGTCTATGAGGTGACACAGGCGTCAGGCAGAGGGCCGCTGTCCTCACCAGCCCGGTCACCCGCCGCTGTCTCCCACTCTTCCGTCCGCCCCACGAGCGGCCTTACCGAGACACTGCCCCACAGGCGTGCTAAATGGGTTCCCCAGGAGAAATTCCATCTTGGGCGAACCACGCGGCAGAGGCCGGGATGCCGGGTCTACGCCGTGGTCTCGGATGTACCCAGCCGCTCCCGACTAGACTGACTCTTGCCCCCGCCCCACCCTCAGGAACGCTGAGCGCCGGGCCTTTGACCCCACCCACAAGCCCTGTCTCTATTGGGCAACTCCTACACAGAGCTTTTCCGATTGGTCTTTATACCTTTCCCATCGAATCCCCACCCACCTCGCGACGTCCGATTGGACCTAGCCGCTACATAGGTCACCGGAGTCCCCGTCAGGCGTAGCGGCACCTGCTCTGGCCCGCCTCCGAAGGGAAACTGCGCATTTTGATTCATCTGGACGTTAGTCTATCTAGAGATCCCTTATTATTATTGGACAAAAGATGAGTCCATTGTTAAAACAGAGAGCGGAAAGAAGGCAGATCTACGAAGTTGCCCGCCCACAAAAAGCGTTGATTGGAGAAACGTTTGTTTTCTCTTCGATGGGTTGGTGTTTCGAGTATTTCACCAACCGAGATGTGGTCACGTGATCAGTCAACTTTCACCCAGGATGTCTATCTCCAGACTTCCCCTTAGCAACCGAGTGGCGGCACTTGGTTCCCCAGCAACAGACAGGCGATGTGTTTGCCACCAAGAATCAACCCTGCTACTAGTATTTGAGGAGGTGAGAAGCGGGAGATGAGACTCCAGGAGGAATTGTAGAGGCAGAGAGCACCTCTTTCCTATGACCTTTTTCTCTGAAGACTCTGGCCCGGCCCTTCTCGTACTTTACAGACCTACTGAGACACCCAAGACACTTGGACTCGGACTTTTACAGTCTTTGTAGGAGAAAATTATTAAGAGAACATCTCTTTAGGAAGTGAGGGCCAGAAAGGATTCATGAGGACTTCCATCCCCACAGCCTCCTGTCTGAACTGTTTCATAGAAAGATAGGTATCCCTTCCAGAATTTAGCTCTCATATCTAACCTCTTAACTCTAATTAAGTTTATTTGATGTTGTGAAAAATTTGATAGGAATATGAATACTCGGATTCTGTGTCTGTCTCTGTCAGTAGTTCACTGTATGAATTTAGATAAGCTCCTTGAGGTCTTAGTTTCCCTATCCGGGAAATAAAGGCATTAGGAATCCCTTAATGGCTTCGTACTAGTTACTTTCCTGTGTGAAACAAAATACCCGACACCCCCAATTTAAAGAAGCAGGGGTTTATTTTGGCTTATATTTTCAGGACATTCAGCCTGTGGGTGGCTGGCTCCAAGGCAGAAATAGCATTGTCAAAGGCCAAGGAGGAGGAAAACTGCTTACTCTCTGGAGGTCAGAAGGGAGCAGAGGAGCTGGGGAAAAGAATAAAAACCCTTCCAGATCAAGCCCCAAGTGATCTGTCTTCTCTGACCAGACCTCATCTCCTAATAGCACACTCGGCTAATGAGTATGGCCTTCACATGATCCAATCACTTCAGACACGTGAGACTTATGGGGAAATTTTACATTTAAACCATAACCAGCTTCCATAGCTAATGTATAACTAAATAATTCACGTGCACTGTATGTACACAGTAGGTGGTTGATATTTCTTCTCCTTAATTTATGGCCAGTAGGGTCTCTGTTTTTCAGATCCTGTTAACCAGGTGTTTTTTTCCCCAGGGAAATACAGACCTGTTCTCCGTGAAGAGGCTACTTGACTTAGGCATGGGACACCCTTCAGCAACAATGCTGTCATCAGGCAAGTCAACAGGGACCCAGTTAGGGTAATAAATTTATGAAGTCCTCCTAGAGGACTTTATTTAGAATAAAATATCCTGGGTGGAGTCATGATTAATAAAACAAGTTCTACCATATACTTGGTGAGTAAACTTGGGTGTGTTAATTAACCTTTCCAACTAGCTTCTGTTTTGTTTTCTGGAAATTGGGATATATAAATTAAGTTTCTAGAGATGTCTCAAATCTGTATCTTACCCCTGGCATCACCCTCTTGGATTTCTCAATACTACACCTAGAACAAGCTTTTGAACATTGAAATCTGATCATGTCACTGCCCTTATTAAAACCTCTAAAGTTTCCCTTGGACCCTGCATAATAATACAAGGCCTGCAGCTCCAAACTTGCATCACTTAGGCCAAAATGGCCCATGCCCTCTCACTTCAAGGTCCTAACCATATAGTTTCCTTTCCATTCTTTCCCTTTATACTTTAAATCTCAGCCTTGTCTTCTCTGCCCAGGACATGTACTTTAATGTATACTTTCATAGTTCCCTTCACCTAGAAACTTGTCCTGGTTTGTAGCTAGTATTTGTATAGCTGCTTGATTCATGACTGAAACAGCAATAAGGATATTTGTCTGCTATTCATAGCACATGGTATTCAGTACATACATGTGAAGTAATTATGTGGTCTTTGTATCCATGACAGATGGGAAAGCAAAGGTTTAGACAGAGGGACTGAGTTGTCAAAAGGTTCACAGTCAGAATCAAAATGCTCCCTTAATATACTGAACAGATAGTGTGTGAAAACAATGCCACATTGCATAGAGATTTCCTGGTTTGACTGAATGCAAGCTTCATCTGTTTCATGAAGGTACCAGGCCTTCATGAAACAGGAGGGTGAGGAGACAAAATTTTGAAATCAGAATTAAAAGAAATTTCCAAAAGTATATTACCTTTTAAAAAAAGCTCAAGGCTGGGGATTTAGCTCAAGTGGTATTGCACCTACCTTGGAAGCACAAGGGTCCAAGTTCAACCCCTGATATCGCAAAAAAAAAAAATAAAATCCCAGAATGCTTTACAGATAGTGTCTGCCAAATAAAAAGTATCAAAATTTCCCCAGAAGCTGGACATGGTGGTGCACACCTGCAATCCCAGCACTCAGGAGGCTGAGTTAGGAGGATTGCCTTAAATTTGAGGCAATGCTGGGCTACAGAGTGAGCTCAAGGCCAGCCTGAACTAATAGGGAAAACTTGTCTCAAAAAAAATAAAATAAAATAAAATAAAAATTCCACCACAGGTAAGTTGGTAACAAGTTATGGGAAACCTTACAAAAAATCCTTTTAGAAGAGTAGGAAACTGGTGAGGGCTGAAATTGTCACTGAGGGTTGAATTAGTCACCCTAAGGAAATAGAACCAGTATGGAGAGAGGGGGAAGAAAAGCCTTGCTCTTGAAGGATGGAAGGCCCGTACAGCGAGGTGACAGGATGGAGCAGAAAGGAAGATGGAGTAGAATAGGAAACTTTAACAAGAAAAGTTAAAAACATTGGGACATTTGACCAGGGACAGGTGAAGAGTGGAGCGTGTATCTCTGTAGAAGCTGCCTCTAAGTGCCCCGTAGGGAGGAAGGAGGGAAGAGTGGTTTCAGAGGGAAGTCTCTAAGGCCAGATGACTGACTGTCCAGCCCAACCTGTGTTTATGGTGGATGTTGTTACCCCAACACCAGACGTCTCTGGCAAAATTCAATGGAGTGAAAGGTAGAGGGCAGGACCTGCTTGGCATCAGGGTGGAACAGACAGAAGGTCCAGGGAGGCCTGAATGCTGGACAGACACGGGCCCAAAGATAGGAGGTAAGCCCAGAAGGAAGGTGAGAAGCAGGTGGAATCAGAGTGGAGAACTCCAGGGGCCTCAAGAGGCAGAGTGCCAGTAGAAGAATCCAGCATCCTATAGGATCCAGCTATTTGGATATTCTCATCAATAGGGAATAGGGTTGTACTGATGAGAATGAGGCTGGAATGTCCGGGTTCCTGAGGCTATGACCCTATCCAGTCAGGAATAACAGCTCAAGGGCAGCCTCGCGGTGTGACTCCCATGCATGCAGTGTCTCACCCAAATCCCTTTGGACCCTTCACAATAGAAACCAACCAGAATTAGCTTAAACTAAAGAGGAACTAATGTCAAAAATCAAAAAACACTCATAGAAGACACAGAAATCTGTATGAGGCCTAGATTTAGAGACCTTCGGGACTCGAACAGCCGCAAAAAAAAGCAGCTTCTGTCTCTGCCTGTCTTTGTCTTTCTGTTCTGCATCTGCATCCCCACTTGCTCTTTCTGCTTAATCACATGCCTGCTCCCCATGAGCATGATCATGTCATGCTCCTAAGTTCCTATTGCGCAGAGGGACAGCGTGAACAGCCAGCTTGGCTCAGTTCCCACCTGCACACTGGGAGCCTCTTACTGGGGGCAGCATACACCCCTTCCTGCAGGCATGAGACTCTCAGAAAGGGGCTGCAGTTCTGGAGTCAAGTAATGAAGACCCCCAACAGTTGCAGAAGCACCCAGACCAACCTTGATGTAAATATATTAATCTCAATATTCAACAGGCAGAGGGTGAGGAGTGAGCAGGGTGTCTGGGCCACCACAGTAGTCCATGACCCTTAAGAGGAGACCCAGTCAACCCTTGTCCTCAGACCAAGAACAAGATGGCTATAAAAGAGGAATGCGGTTTGGTTTTCTAGGGAAATTGAACCGGATCTATGACTCAGTGGAGCCAAGAGTAATGGACGATGACATGCTCAAGCTGGCTGTCGGGAAGCAGGCTCCCCAGGAGGAGGCTGGGCAGCTGGCCAAGCAGGAAGGCATCCTTTTCAAAGATGTCCTGTCTCTGCAGCTGGACTTCCAGAGTGCGTATCCTGGGTGCTGGGGTAGGATGGGGGCGCCAACCGGACACCCTTTCTCTGCCCCTCTTTGAAGCCCCAGAATTCTGCACAAGGTCTGTGGTCAAGGGACTTCCTTCAGCACGAGGGACCTTGGGCTCTACAATGTCAAAGCAGCAGGATCCTTTTAAACCTTCACACAGCGTCACTGCCATTTGTCTACAGCACTTCTGATTCTGAATGAGAACAGAAAAAAGATAGAGTTGGCCCTCTCTAAATCAAAGCAAACTCTCACAAGACCATCCCGTGTCCATCACATAATTGTACAGTATTGTCCTTGGAGCAGGAGTCCCTGGCAAGCCTAGAGCATAGGCAGCCCTACTTGGCCAATACTGAAGTAGAAAGAGAGGTGGGGGGTGCAGCACTCTGGGGGCAGCTGTGGGATAACCAAAAATGGGCTGAAAACAGGAGGCACTCAGGAGTGGCAAGACAGCCTAGTAGGAAGACGTGGCTGAGGACCAGGCAGAACTTTCTGCCTCAGTGTCCCCATCTACCACATTTCCCTGAAAATAAGACCTAACTGGAAAATAAGCACTGGTCATTGCCATGATGATACCAGTGTCACATAGATTATACCTCAGGGGGCCGGGGATTTAGCTCAGTGACACCACCACCTGATTGCAAACAAAAGGTCATAAGTTTGATCCCTGGTACTGCAAAAAATATAAATAAACAAAATAAGGTTATACTTCACTGTACTCTGGTGTGGCGACACCATGAGGTAAGGCAAAGTGATTGAGGCTGGTATATTTGCTCTCTAGTTTTGAAGCCTTCTTATTTTCCTCTTAGGTCTTATTCTCAGAGAAACACAGCTATGAATGGAGATGCCTGTAGTTTCTGTCTCAAGCACTGGTTAGGAGAACAAGTGACAACTTGTGCATAGTACCCAGATCATGCTGTGAGGCCAGCAAGCCATGAAAGGAGAAAGGTTCCTGATGCCCCTTTATATTGTGCACATGAGGCCACTGCAGACTGACCGGGTGGGACTTACATTCTTGCTCTGTCCTGGGCCCTAGGCTGGCCAGGCACCCAGCCAAGAAGTCTATATAGAGACTCACCTTGTTTGGGCCCTCTCCGCATGCAAGCTCCCTCCCACACACCAGTAGTTCATGTTGAAAAGTAAAACAATGATAGGGTCAAGGCTAAAGCAGGAAGCTAGTGAGATGGCTGCTTCTGTGGCCCAGGAAATGATAGCATTGGCTGGGCAAATATGCTGGCCAGAGGCAGATTAGGTGTCAGTGTTAGAGATTAAGTTGGCTTTTTGTCAGTTCTGCCTCACTGGTAACTCATTTGGTGCTAACTGCCAAATACTCCTGGTTTGTTGTGCTGTCTGACTCTTCCACATCAACTATTGCTGCGGGGGTGGGGGGTGGGGAGTGGGGTGGTAAGCTGGCATGCAGGTATATGGCAGGATACCAGGTGTGCAGGAGCTACCAGCAGATTGCAAGGAGCTGCCACAGCCAAGAGCAAAGAGAGGGTGGGGTGCTGTCAGTCAGAGATCAGAGCCACAGCAGGTGTCTAGAAAACCCAGCCAGGCCTGGGAGGTGTCTGGGAACACAGCAAGCCTGGGCTCTGCTCCGAAGCGGGGAGGGGGAGGAGAAGGGGAAGGGGGAAAGTATCAAATCTGGCCAGAGTCAGGAAGTGAGGGAACAGGCTCCAGTTCTACCCATCCCTGGGGACCCACGGAGGGAGTGGGGAACAGTCCAGCTGTAGGTGGAGGGGGCAGTGAGATCTCAGGGCCTAGATTAGAGGATCCAGGCACAGGAAGAAGGTTGGGAATGGTATCTTTCCTCTACTGGAATTTACACCTCCCAAGCTGGGCCCTGCCTCTGAAAGGATACCGAAACTGCAGTCCCAAATGTGTGCTTGTTGATGATCCTTGTTTTTCATTTTGTTTTGGTTTGGTTTTTTGGCAGTACTGGCTATGTACCCAGGCCCTGTCATATTACTAGGCAAATTCTCTCTCACCAAGCTACAGTTTCAACCCACATAGTGATACTTTTTTAAAAAACCTCTTCATGGCTAGAATATTTCACTTCTTTAAATACGCATCTAATTTTCTAAGTTATTTTAAATCACTACAAAAGGAAATACAAATAAGAATAAAGGGGCCATATAAACAATAGAACTCTGTGGTTTCTGAGGCGCAGGGTTGGCCCTCCAAACTGTACACTTGCAGCATCATCCGGTTTATGTCTTGTATTATTCAGGACTCTTCCGGCTGCCGGGGCTAGAAGTGGAACGCTGCCTGATGAATGAAGGGTTGGGTGGCTGTGAAGCTGGGGTAGATGGGCCTCAGGGGTTGTGGGGTCCTCTCATTCCCATGATGTTCAGAACCTGCTGCTCTGTTGTGTGGTGATTTATCCCATGTCCTATGTATGGACAGCTGGGCATACCCCATTTTTCTGCCCTTCCTGTGCCACTAGGTATTTCTTAGCTGTGTCTTTGGAGACGTTCCAAGGAAACTTCTGATCAAAGGACACAGATGTTAAATAGTTCAGTAAATATGGCAAAGTGACCTTCCAAAAGATTGAACTAGTTAATTAACCCTCTTACCAACAGAGCCGCCTACCTCAATTCTATTTGTCGTGCTTCAAAAATCCAGCCCCTTCTAGTAGCCTATTTCCCAACTCAGCCTGACATCAGAGGTGACGTGAGTGAGTGTCCTGCCCTGAACAGGTCCCGCTCACCCCCACACCCCTGTTGCAGACATCCTCCGCATAGACAACCTCTGGCAGTTCGAGAACCTGAGGAAGCTGCAGCTGGACAACAACATCATTGAGAGGATCGAGGGCCTGGAGAACCTCACACAGCTGGTTTGGCTGGGTAAGGCCCTGCCTCTATGTGTGTCTGCCCTCATCGAAGGTGATGCCCTGCCAAGGTTGTCACCTCCACAAGTGACAGTAATCATGCTTGACATTCAGCTGCCAGCCTGTCATTAGTCCGGGCACAGCAGGCTGATGCTCTATCTTCTAGGAGGAAAAAAAAGCCGTGTTTTATTTTTTTAAAAAGCCTGAGGCTTATGGTGGCCAAAGCACAACAGAGATATGTTTGGACATCAGGACAGAGTATTGCCCTTCTACCTGCCCATCCTCTTAGTCTGAGTGAGGCATGAGGAACACTGCTGTTTAACCTACACACAGGTGGACAGATAACCATTACCCAGTGGGGTACATATCAAACCAACAATGACCACGGCAGAAGCTGCTGTGTGCACTAAGCGTGGATCTACATGTTTTCCATATGAGACCTTTCTGTCCCCACAGCAGCCCCATCAGAGAATGGAGAAAACCTAGGTCACAGAGAGGAAGTGGGGACATTAGACTCCCAGCTTGGTTCTGGCCCTAACTGCCAAAACCAATGGGGTTTTGATGAACTTCGGCCCATTTTTTGGGTTCTTAGGAACCCCTCATATTTGGTGAGGGGCAGTGAGCACCCAATAGGGAGAAGAGAATAAGAGCTCTTATTCTGAGAGCTCTTTAGACGCAGTCTCTTAGCCCCATAACAACATTAACGTTGGTGTTCGTTATAACTATAACCTATAACAGGGGAACCAAAGAGAGGCCAGGTCACTTGCCTGAAGATCTACAACCAACCCTAAAGTTAATGCTTTCTCTACTCTGGTAGGCTGCTTCCTGGTAACCAGGGTAACCAGGGGCATCAGAGCACCTCCCAACATGCCCAACATTCTCAACTGTGTCTGTGCTGACTCTCAGCAGCCCTAACAATCCACCAGGCAGGAACATGCTGCCATTTCACAGAAACAGCCAAAGGAGGCTCAGGGAGGCTGGCCAGCTTGATGGGGACCCACACACAGATATGAAAACATACCATAGCCTGGCCTTCTGAGTCTTCAGCCTAGGTCTCCAACCAGGGTACCCTTCACTGTGTGCTACACCCATTAAAGCTGATTCTCAGGTGGGAGATCTGTTTGAATTGCTAGGACAGTGTCCCTGACCATACCAAAAGTGCCACAGCCAGCCCTTCACAGGAGCTAACAGGCCTTGCTGTGACTCAGCCATTCATTCTGCCCCCCAAGAGCCCAGCATTTGTCCATTCCCCCAGGTAGTGACTTGATTCTCATCATAGGTCCCTTTTAAACAGTATTTCTCCCTCCTGACCAATCCACTGGGGAGAGAAATTCCATACTACCTCTCAGGGCTATTGTCAGAGGATGTCCACACTAGTACTTAATAAGCAGGTAAATACCAAGCAGATGGGAGACAGTCTACGTAAAATACCTACAGGTATTAGCTGGGGATGGTGACACATTCCTGTTGCCTCAGTATCTGGGGGCTGAAGTTGAAGGATCACAAGTCCAAGCACAGCTTGTGCCACTTAATGACTTGGTGGGACCCTGTCTCAAAATTTTTTAAAAAAAAAGCAAGCTGAGGTTGTAACTCAGTCCAAAGGTCTTGGGTTCAATCCATGGTAACTAACACACACAGGCACACACAAGCAGAAGGGACACGCCACAACTGTCTGGCTCTGATCCCCTGATCCCAGAGCTTATTGCTTTAGACCTATTTGTCAGTGTCTTCATCTCAGCACTGTAACAGAGTGTCCAGGTGTCCCAGTCAGGGAGATAAGTGGCAAAACTAGGGAGAGGCGGTCATGTCAGGGTACAGTAAAGAATGAACACCATGGGCCAGAGATTTAGCTCAATGGTTCCAGCACCTGCCTAGCAAGAGCAAGATCCCTGGTTGATCCCCGGTAACCACATATAACAATGCTGGGTGTGGTGACTCATGCCCACCAGCAATCAGTACCACATACCACAGTGCCACGCCTGTCATCCCAGCACTCAGGAGGCAGAGGAAGGAGGATTGCTGAGTTCAAGATTTGCCTGGACTACATAGTGAGCTCAGGGCCAGCCTGAGCTACAAAATGAGACCCTGTCTCAAAAAAAAAAAAAAAAAAGCAGAAACACTAGGCTCCTAGATGTCACAAGCTGTTAAATAGCAGGTCAGTTTCTGACCCCTCACCTGGTGTTAAATCACAGCATGCACGTTAGCCCGGATGGTTTTATTTCAGGAAGTCCCTCCCCTGCCTCAGGCAGTATATCTTCAGAGTACTCTTCCTTCCCAGATCTGTCTTTCAACAACATCAAGATCATTGAAGGGCTGGATACCCTGGTGAACTTGGAGGACCTGAGTTTGTTCAACAATCGGATCTCCAAGATTGAGTCTCTAGATGCGCTCATCAAGCTGCAGGTCCTGTCACTGGGCAACAACCAGATAGACAACATGTCGAATGTGAGCAGCTGGGCTACTTGGGGCCATAGGTGGGGGTCACGGTGGGAGTCTGGAGCATGGGAATTGTGAGGTGAGGGTTCTCTCTCCCCCTTTGCCTGGAAATCCTGGCATCCAGATTATTCCACGGAGTGCTTAATGATATCTAAATATAACACTGAAACCTACAAAACCTACCTCTGTGTGCCAGTATGCAGCCTCAGTTTTGGTAGCGCCCCTTTTTTTTTTCTGACTCTCAGCTCATTCACAAACATTTGCTGAGGTGAGGACCTGTTGGATGTGGGCCTTTGTCTTGTGCTCAGTGGGCACAGATATGGACCACATATGGTCTCTTTGGGGTATGCAGCCCCTGTTACACTCATACACAGGGGACAGGAAGCCAGGGGCCTGAGGAACAGTAAGGAAAGACCCATGGAGAGTAGGAAAGCATCCTAGGTGCCAGGGACATGTCTGTGTGACAGTAGACATGGCTTGTCTTGGGGAAAGGTGGGCTTCCCTGCTCACCCCACAGTGGGCTCACAGCAGGCTCACAGCAATGGGTTGAAGCTGAGACCCCAGCAGGGCCACAAGGATCAGGGGACCCATTAGTGACCTTAGTAGACAGGCCTGGTCTGATCTTCTCCAGCCTGCCCACCAATCTTGGTGCTGTCCAGCATTCTTTCAAGACCCCTTTGTTGCTTAGGTCAGTCTGATGATCTGTATTACATCCCAGCTGCAGGCCAGGGTGGGTTAGGTGAGCACCTCGGCTGGATCATGTGTCTAGTTATTATCAATGTTTGAATCTGTTTAGCAGGGTCAGTGTAGTCTCAGAATTTTCCCTAGAATTTCAGGAGGATTGAAATCTCATGACTCAGTTTCCTTGCCTGTCAAATGGACAGTCAATAGCCCATCCATTCAGGCTCACATAAGAATCAAGTGAGAAAAAAAAAGAATCAAGTGAGGAACTGAACATAAAATACTTGGTTCTGAGTTGGGCTAGAGCAGGTTCTTAACAAGCAGAGGACCCATCCTGGAGACATCCTTGCTAGAGAATGTCATGGAACAAGAGGCAACGTGTTTCAGACTCACTAAGACATGATGAGAATTTTCACATAGCAGAAGAAGGTTCTTGGGAGGTGAGGATACCATAAGCAAAGGCCCAGTGAAAGTCTACTTTGGAGCACCACGGAGGGATTCAGGATCCTGAGAAGTCCAGGGTGTGCGCAAACTGGGACTCAGCCTGGAACTGGGTTCGCTGTAGCCAGAGCTATCTAGAGAAACTTCAGGCTCCAGATGGCCTTGTGCTATGGTATGTTCAGGGCAGATCTACATTAGCAAGGAAACCTATCACCATGAAGGTGGGCTTGGGGGGGTAGAGGTCACGTGAATGGTGCCTAAGGTGGTGTCTCCAGAAAGGATGCTTGACTTGCAAGTATCAGAAAACTTTAACTACAGCTGGTTGGAAGCTGAGGTGAGACAGGGATGTGAGAGCAGGTGGTTTGTTTGAGTGGCAGCTTCAGGGAGCTGGAGGGAGTGAGGGAGGACTGGGAGAACTAATATGTGAGCATCACCAAGGTTGCCTTTGCAGGTGATGAGGGATCAGTTTTGTTGGACCTTAAAAAAATCCTGAATGCTTCCCACAAGTGACCACACAAAGCTCAGATCCCCAGGCACTGGTTGGAAGTCAGGGCCCTCAATAGCTTCTGTTACCCCAAGGGGATTAGCTCCTTCCCCACCTGGCTTCTGGGTCTGCTGAGCCTCTGGGTGTCGGAGACCTCGCTGACACAGAAAGCCAGTGATGAGCTGTGGGCTGTCAGCAAGAGTCTGTCACAGTGACAGCTAAAGTCAGAGGTCAGCCAAGCACCAGCCGCAAACAAAGGCATTTAGTGGCTTGGTTATTGGCACTGCAAAGAGGAGCAGCTTGTCAATGGAGCTTCAAGGACAAAAGTTCTTTCCACTTCTGGCTTCCACCAGCCTCAGTGTCTGCCGAAGGTTGCTTCCCCTTGCAGTCAAGGTTACAGATGTCTGTGTTTCTGTCTAGCAAGACAGAGAAAGTAAGAAATCGCCCTCAATAAGGTTTAGTCTAATCAAGGCACCTTAGGCTCTGTAGATACATTCAGCCCAGTATCCTGACTAGAACATGACCAGGCTGGTGGGTTAGGTGAGTGGCTGAGTGTGTGTCCAAACCCCAGAGGTGGCGTATACTTAAAAGTTTGCCCTGCATGCCAGAGGATTTAAACCCACTGGTTCCCTTCTAGGGGTTAAAGCATAGACTGTCTAGCCTGCTTCTGCTCTGTTGGAATGAAGAAACTGAGTCTGGCTGAGTGAGGCATCAGGTGGGAAGGTAGCTAATGACATCAGAGCTGAGATGTAGTCAGCCTGTGTTCAAATTTCAGCCTTGCCACATACCAGCTATATGACCTTAGACCTGGTGACACTGTTCTGTCTGCCCATTTGCATAATCTATAACATGAGATGAGTAGTAGTAAAAACTATATAGGATTGTTAGGAAGATTGGATCAACTAGAGAGTGTTAGGTGCTTAATACAGGACATGACTCACAGTAGGTGTACATAAGTAATTATAATTTGAAAATACAGCCAAACCTTTTTTTTTTTTCACTTTGCTGCGGATTGAACCCAGGGACTTCCACATGCTACACCACTTCTCTGCCACTGAGCCACATCCTTATTCCTCAGTCTTGCTGCTTGAAACTTTCTAAGAACACTTAGCAAATGGTTCTACCTTGGTATGTTGTACACCCCAGACGCCATGTGCAGGGGTCCCTTCTGATTTATTATCTCTTGGGTTTGGAGAGTTTACTGGAGCTGAGGCTCTGTCTCTCTAAAGGCCCAGACCTGAACAGGAAAGGATGTAGAGAAGGCTCATGCTCTGGCCTCATCCTCTAGGCCTTGATATCTTCCAATCTTGTCTCCACAAGGCCTGGGCAGGGAAAATCTCATCACCCACACCCAATGGGTACCATGAGTATTAAAGACACCCATATATGGGCCGGAGGGTTGGCTCAGTGTTTCCAGCGCCTGCCTTGCAAGTGCAAGGTCCTGAGTTCGATCCCCAGTAACCACATACAATGCTGGGCATGGAGACTCATGCCCACTAGCAATCAATATCACATACCACAGTGCTGGGTGTGGTGGCTCACGCCTGTAATCCCAGCACTTGGGAAGCAGAGACAGGAGGATTGCTGAGTTCGAGGCTTGCCTGGGCTACATAGTGAGCTCAGAGCCAGCCTGAACTACAAAGTGAGACCCTGTCTCAAAAAAAAAAAAAAAAAAAGATACCTATATAGCTAGTCCTTAGAGAAAAAAAGGGAAATAGAAGACCCATAGGGAGAGGCTGCAAGGGAGTGTGGAGGTATCTGGGCCAGATGTTTCCAAAGCCTGACTGCATCCTAAAGACTCTAGGGATCCAGGATCCTCTTCAATTAATCCAGCGCCAGCCCTCTTTGGGACTGGACCCAGGATGTCCTGACAGACGCTTTTCAGGTAATAGCTTCTAACACTAGCATCTTTACTTTCAGTCCATATCTTTCCTGCATATCTGATATCTAATTACATGCTCTCTTGCCCTTTATCTACTTCAAGGCTTAATACTTATTGCATTAAAAACACAGACTTCAAAGCAGAACTCAGGGCACATAGGGAAAGTCCTCTCATTCCTGGCTTCAGTCCTTGCTTCCCTCTCCCAGGGCCACAGCTACTTCTAAGTCACCTGTGTTTCTCTCCAGGTTCCTGGTATCTAAACTGTCCATGAGCACCTCCCTGCCTTTAGTTGCCCCTACTCCCTCAAGTTGCGAGTCCTGCTTCCCTGCTGGATCAAATTAAACTCAATCCTATCTCCTTCATAGACACTTAAAATCCCAGTGGCTTCATTGTCCTTGGAGGAAAATGCAAACTATGTGCTCAAGCCTGTGTGGGCTTCACCAACATTCTCTAACTTTGTCTTCAGTGTCATTTCATAACCTCTTTATAGCACCTTGCCCATCACTCTGCAGCCACATGGCCTTTGTTCAGTTCCTGGTAACTACCAAGTTCCCTCAGACCTCAAAGCCTCTGCCTGCCCTGGTCTAGCTCTGGGAACATGCTCTCCCTGCTCTGCCATGGCGGACCCCCTCTGGTCTCAGATTAAACACCGCCCCTCTGGGACCTCTGAGCCCCTCGTTCAAAAAGGCCTCTTATTATTTTCTCTCACTGTACCATCTTTATGTTCTTTATAGCACTTATCCTAAACTGTAATGATTTTATTTTATTTTTTTGAGACAGGGTCTTGCTTTGTAGTTCAGGCTGGCCCTGAGCTCACTATGGAGCCCAGGCAAGCCTCGAACTCAGCAATCCTCCTGTCTCTGCCTCCCGAGTGCTGGGATTACAGGCGTGAGCCACCACACCTGGCACTGTGCTATGTGGTATTGATTGCTGGTGGGCGTGTGTCATCATGCCCAGCATTGTATGTGGTTACTGGGATCGAACTCAGGACCTTGCACTTGAGAGGCAGGTGTCAGAACCACTGAGCTAAATCTCCGGCCCATGTAATGATTTTATTTTTTGTTTTGTTTTGTTTTTGCTTTTTGGAGACAGGGTCTCACTTTGTAGTTCAGGCTGGCCCTGAGCTCACTATGGTGCCCAGGCAAGCCGCCGCAAACTCAGCAATCCTCCTGTCTCTACCTCCCAAGTGCTGGGATTACAGGCGTGAGCCACCACGTCCGGTATGCAGTGTTGATTGTTGGTGGGCGTGTTTCCATATAATACCAAGCATTATATGTGGTTACCGGGGATCGAACTCAGGTCCTTGCGCTTGCGAGGCAGGCACCGGAACCACTGAGCTAATCCTCTGGCCCAATGATTTTATTTTTAAAAAACATTTTCCCCATCTCTAGAATGTGAGCTTTTGCTGTTGGATTATTAGAGCAAGGATTCATGAGCCACGTTCCTGGTTCTCCTGCCAAAGCCAAGCACATACCTGAAAACTGTTTGTTACTTAGTAAAAGTAAAGCTTGTTGGACAAGTAAAAAAAAAAAATGACAAAGAAGTACATTTAGAAAAGCACATGCAGCACAGGACTGTGGCAAGGTACTCAAACAGTGGTATTGCATGAAGGATTAACCATGTGTTTAATTTTTTTTTCATTTTACTAAAACTGGAGTAGAGGAGGAACAAACAGCAGCTAGTGGAATGTTCCACTCCCTATTATTTACTGAATGTGAAGTTAGCCATACATTAGCTCCATTTTATTTAGGAGATTGGATCTTTCCAAAATGAGCAAAAAGGTATAGCTACTCTGAGTGACCAATGATGTTAATAATGATAGTAATAATAGCAACTACTACAATTATCTTTCATGTTGTAGGTGTCAGGCATTCTTTTTATGCACACATATGTGTGTGTTTGTGTGCATATGTGTGTATGTGTCTGTATGTCTGTGTATTACTGGAAATTAAACCCAAGACAGCTCTTTTTAAATATTTATTTTTGAGGAATGGGCCTGCTAAGTAATTTAGGCTAGGTTCGAACTTGTGATCTTTCTGCCTTAGGACCTGGATGCCTGGTATCAGGGACTCTTTTTTTTTTTTGAGACAGGGTCTCACTTGTAGTTCAGGCTGGCTCTGAGCTCACTATGTAGCCCAGGCAAGCCTCGAACTCAGCAATCCTCCTGTCTCTGCCTCCCGAGTACTGGGATTACAGGCATGAGCCACCACGCCCGGCACTAGGGACTCTTCTGAATGATTTTCAGAACTTAATTCATCTGGTCTTTACATCACCTGTAAAATGTACAGTATGTTTATCCTCACTTTACAGTTGAGGAAGTTGAGGTCTATAAATGTTATGTAACTGAAAATTGGTTGACTGAGTCTTTAGAAAGCCTAGGTGTGATGTGAGGTCTCCATACAGCTGTTTAGTTTGGAAGCCCTACTTCCTTGCCTGTGCCCTGAGAAGGCACCCTGACCAGCTGAAAACGACAGAGGGTGTGGAGAAGAGAGGCTGCCATGTGTGCTTTGAGTGCTGCAGCTGCCAGAAAATGAGTCTTTCCCCCCTGATTCTCCCCAGATCATCTACCTGCGGCAGTTCAAGTGCCTGCAGACACTCAGCCTCTCGGGGAACCCCATCGTCCAGACAGAGGGTTACAGGATGTTTGTCTATGCCCACCTTCCTGACCTCGTGTACCTGGACTTCAGACGCATCGATGACCACATGGCAAGTGTCTCCCTCTGTGTCCCCCAGCTTTGTGAGACAGGATCTTCAGGAGCCCAGGTTCATAAAAAAAGAGAAAAAGAATCTTGCCCTTTGGTGGCAGGGGAGCGAAGCACCTGAGTGATAATACTTGGGTGAAGACTGTTGACCTGCCCACTCCTTTTCTCATGAAGCTGATGCCCGTATTCGGAGAGAAGACCCCATGTTTGGGGCACTGAGGTGATGGAGAGGGGACCCAAGAGGACATCCGCAGCAGGGAGGAGAGCTGGGAGAGTCTTGATCCTGACTCTTGTAGCTGTCTATGAGCTGCAGACAGGCTGCTTCCACGTGTGGAATCTCTTGCTTGCCAAAGTCTTTGGAGGTTTACAGAGACAGCATGGGGTCAGAGAGTTGCCCCTCTCCTGAGTGTGGGTTTTCTCTTATCTTTACACAGTCTAAAAATATGAGAGTTTGACTTTCAGAACTCTTAAAGTTTTTTAGAAATTCCATGGTGCAATTGGTTAGTGCATGGTACTTATAAAAAATTCTTAATTTGGGGCCAGTGATTTAGCTCAGTGGTTCCAGCGCCTGCCTCGCAAGCGCAAGGTCCTGAGTTCGATCCTGGTAACCACATAGAATGCTGGGCATGGTGACTCATGCCCACCAGCAATCAGTACCACATAGCACAGTGCCAGGTGTGGTGGCTCATGCCTGTCATCCCAGCACTCGGGAAGCAGAGACAGGATTGCTGAGTTCGAGGCTTGCCTGGGCTCCATAGTGAGCTCAGGGCCAGCCTGAACTACAAACCGAGACCCTGTCTCAAAAATTAAAAAAAAAATCTTAATTTCTTTTAGTTTTCTCATATAAGCAGTAATTTTAAATGCGTAGAATAGACCAAAGGCCTATTTGGATGTGTTTTGCCCATTATGAAAACACAGGACAGTTTAACACTGTGCAGTACCAAAGCAAAGGGTCCTCAGCTATGTCCATCAAGGGTGAATAGCACAGCCCGAGCATCCCCACAACTCAGTAAGCAAAGTTTCCTTCCATGATTCAGGTGCCTGCCTAGAGTCATTAAGCTAAATAGTACACAGGATTTTTTATTAAATAGTTCTTTTTTTCCTAAATAGTTTTTTTTTTTTTCTGAAAAGCAGAGTTCTACAAGCAGGAATCCGTGCAACATCCTGTCCACATTACTGTCAGATATGCACCAGCCACAATCTGCCTCGAGACTCAGGCATCTTAGTGCTGTGGGACTCAGGCAGGAGGACAGCTTCTGGGGTCCTGGACATGTCAGGAGCAGATCCAATTGACTCCTGGTAGGCTCCCCGATACCTTCTAGCCAGCTCCAGGAATTCCTTGTTCTTTGATTTCCCTTGGACTTAGGATACCTCAGTAGGGTCACAAAGAAGCAAATCATTCTCATCCAGTGACTCCCAGCTTTCCCAGACTCCATGAAAGGGAACACTCCTGCTCTTACTTGGGAGACCATAGCACAGCAGAGATCACTGTGGCTCAGAGGGACTAAATGACCTGCTAAGATGCCAGTTTCCTATTCTCTGGTCAGAGAGAGCTGGCAGAAGCGAAGTACCAGTACAGCATTGATGAGCTGAAGCACCAGGAGAACATGAGGCAGATCCGCCTGGAGGAGGAGCAGGCCCAGCGCATGAAACTGGAGGAACACAAGGTACCTGAGTGAGGGGTCGCACTTAGCCCGGCTCAGAAATGACTGTGAGTGCACCCTGATCATGGTAAGGAGAGGTCTTCAGGAATCCTCAGTCCCCAAATGATGGAAATTATGCTCTATCCCCAGGATCTGACACCCCCTTTTCACCAGGTGCTATCCTACACCACCACCACCCCACCCCTCACCCCACCCCGCATCCACAGTCTCAGCCCAGCCCAGCTCACTAGGATCTCTAGAGGTTGTTACTAAAAGCAGTCTGTCCTACACCTGCAAACATGCCCTCCCATGAATAACCCGCACATCTGCCTTCCTGGAAGGAGGCTGTGCCCCAAATTCAGCATCCTCTCCTCCATGAAGCTTTCACTGGCCCCAGTGCCCAGAACATGGCCCCTGCCCAGTGTTATAGGGCCAGTTTGGGATCCCCACGCCCCATGTCTTCCTCCCCACAGTTGGCGTTCGTCGAACAGCTGAATGGTCCCTTCCTGTTTGACAGCATGTACGCAGAAGACGTGGAGGGCAATAAGCTATCCTGTCTGCCCATTGTGGGTGAGCTCCTCGAAATATATCCTTCCTGATTCTCAGCTGGCTCATTTCTCCTGAGCCTGGTTGGCACTGCCCTCCTACCTTGAGCACCTTCCTCTGCTCTAGGATTCTATGTCCCTCATGTGAGGTCCTAGGAAGTACTTAAGGGGCAATGACATGGGTCATCTGAGCTGTGTGGGGAGAATGACACCTTGACTTCAAGGACCATGTTGAAGGACTGGTTGGTATGTCATGGATCTGCTGTGCTTAGCAAGTTGGTCTTCAGAAGTGCAGAGATTAAAATGTGTGTCCATAGTAAGGGATCCTCATTGGCCATATATATTTGTTCCTGCTGTACATTTCATACAGTGCTCATAATTTTTTCCAGTACCCCACTAGGTGAGTACTGCCATTAACCCCTTATATAGCTAGGAAAACTAAACTAGGTGAGGTTAAGTAGCTTGTCTGAGATCACCCTAGAAACTAGGATTTGGGGCTGGGGATTTAGCTCAAGTGGTACCGCAACTACCTTGCAAGCACAAGGGCCCAAATTCTATCCTCGGTACCACCAAAAGAAAAAGAAAGAAACTAGGATTTGGAGCTAGCTCAGCGGCACATATCTGTAAGCTGAGCCCTAAGGGAGGCTGAAGCAGGAGGTTCACAAGTCAGAGCCCCACCTAGGCAATTTAGCAAGACTCTGTCTCAAAAAAGGGAATGTAGCTCAGTGTTAGAACATCCCTAGTTTTGATCCTCAGTGCCAGTTTTGATCCAGGATTTAGACCTTCATAACTTGGGCCTTAGAGCCTGAATTCTTTCCTGGAGGGCCAAAACCCTGAGGATGTGATCCACACTTGGGATAGGGGCAGTAGCCATGACAACCAAACTATGGGTTTAAATTGTAAGCTGAGGAGAATCAGGGTAGACTGAAGGAGTTCCCAGATCTGAGAAGCTGAGATGAGAGAACCAGCCCCAGAAGAGGCTGCGAAGCCCCTGTTACTGGGATCAATAGCCAGGAGATAGAGACAAACCTCCAATAAACAAACGGTTACTTGGGAATAAAATGTGAAAATAAAGTTGTAGTTTGGGATCCACACACTCAGGATCCACCTGAACAAAGGGAAGGCTGGGTGTGCCTGGGAAACAGGAAAGCTGCTGTTTTCAACATTGGTGGAGCCAGTAGTCACAAGCTGAAACTTGTTCTTAAAGTCAGAGCCACCTTTTTTGCTGAATCAGGCTGCTGAGATGGTGGCAAACAAGTAGAACTATATAAACAGCCAGCTGTCCTATGCGGCATGGCTAGCTGTCCTTGTGATAAAGTTCCCTGGCTATTCTTGGCTAGGGTTTGGCTCAGGCAACTCTTTTTTGAATCTGACAGCTTTCACACAGGGTAGAAATTCACTCAAAATGAGGACATTTTGAAGAGAATGAGATAATGTGATGAAAGACAGTAAGGAGCAGGACTCCAGATGGGCAGGCTCCTGCCTGCCTGGTTCCCCCCACCTACCCAAGTGACGTAGGTCTGCCTCTATGGTGTCTGGTTTTGTGACTCTGGATGAGTCATTTCAACCCAACATAACCACCCAAGGTCCTATAGGTTTTACTAGCCTCACCCCAAAGACTCTTCCCCAAAGACACCATGAGAATGGGTATTTTATGCTCTCACCTGCAGATGAGGAAATGAAGGCCCACCATAGAGAAATAATTTGCCAGGGTGGATCCCAGAAGCAGTAGCACAGCCAGGACTCAAACCTAGATCAATTTCTTTGACCCTATGGCGCCCACTCAGCTCAGCTGACACCAAAACAGGCCCTCACCAAATGTCCCTTCCTGAATAAGGAGACAAAAGCATGCACTGTCATTTCCCTGGCTAGTGCTGGCCCTGGCACCACCCTGTCCCCTGGGGCCTTTTCGCCTCATACTAATTTCTCATGTTGAGGATAAGATGTCCCAACCCCTATGCTATGCTTCAAATTTTCAATCCTGGCTCTCTGGGCCCCAGTTTCTTCATCTGTCAAAGGAACCATATGGAAGGATGGGTTCAAGCCCTATGCATGGGATTCAATTCACAGTCTATACTCCAGGCTTGGAGTTACCAACACTTTGTCATTATCCCTCATCTACCCTCACCCCCACCCCAGTGGCCTACTCCAGAGACAGCCTCAAGCTTCCTTAACAGCCTCTCACCTACAAGGACAAATTTGTTATCATCTGCCTCAGTATTTTTGACTATGGCCTGAAACAGCAGGAGAAACGGAAATTGGAGCTGGATACCTTCAATGAGTGTGTCCAGGAGGCCATCCAGGAAAACCAGGAGAAGGGCCGACTCACGATCGCCAAGTTTGAGGAGAAGCACATGCTGGTAGGTGTTCCACTGCTTCTGCTCTAGGGGCCCTGAGCTCCTTCACTTGTGGAGGGACTGCCAATCCTGTGCCCTCGGACAACCCCTGAGGTCCATGGTCACTTACTTGTTGGCCAAGGATCACACCGTGACTAAATGGCAGGCCAGGACCCAACTTTATCCTAGCACCAACAACTAGGTGCTGATCCTGTAGGGCACCTGTGGGTCTCTGTCTCAGTAGATACCTCTCTGGAAACTGGAAAAACAAAAACCAAAGCTTCCCTGGATTCCAGCTTGTCCCACTGGTTCATCATCACCAGGGCAGTACTGATAATGGCATTTGTATCACTACTGTGATGACAAACATGGAAGTGCCGACTGTTTTTCTTCAGATCCATCATTTGTTTTGCAAATGTCTTCTGAACTTGGTTCATGCAGATCCTCAAATGCTGGACCCATGATGCCTATCATCCCTGTCCATGGAGAACTCCCACCTGCTGAGCCCTTGGATTTGGGCCTAGCACCCCCATACACCTGAGAGAGCCGTGGTCATCACTGTCCCAGTGCATAGCCAGGAAGCCTTAGCATTTCCTTGGGGCCCGTTAACCCAGATTGAGGAGTTTAAGGGAGGATGAGGTTTACAGGATAAGAAAAAGCTGGGCGAGCATGATAGAGAAACGAGTAGCAAAGGAAAAAAATGCAAGCAGGGGTTACTGGAAAGGGACAAGTCTTTATACTTGATGGGAATTACTTCTTTTATTTAGCATTACAATTATAGTTATCATGATTTGAGATGCAGTGTGGATCTTGCTGTGTTGTCCAAGCTGCCCTCAAATTCTGAGGCTCAACCCATCTTCCTGCCCCAGACTACTCGACAGACACAGGCTATCATGAGTGCATAATTAACATTATTAATTTAAAGGATTGAGGATTGAGTATTGAACTCAGAGGTGCTGTATAACTGAGCTACACTCTCACCCCTTACTATGTTTTAAAACAGGGTCTCACAAATTGCTGAGGCTAACCACAAATTTGTGATTCTTTTGCCTCCATCTCCCTCAGTGCTGAGATTACAGGACAGTGCCATGTACCTGATTTATTTAGCTTTTTTTTTTTTTTCCGGTACCGGGGATCAAACTTGGGTCATTGTGTTTCCAAGGGTAGCATGGTACAATTTGAGCTAAATCCCTAGCCCTTATTTTTTATTTATTTATTTATTTATTTTTTTCTGTTTGGAGACAGGGTCTCGCTTTGTAGTTCAGGCTGGCCCTGAGCTCACTATGGTGCCCAGGCAAGCCGCCGCGAACTCAGCAATCGTCCTATTTTTGATTTTTTGAGACAGAGTCTCACTAAGTAGTTCAGGCTGGCCCTGAACTCACTGTGTAGCCCCAGCTGGCTTTGGGCTCACAACCATCTTCCCCTTGAGTGCTTAAAAGACAGGATTCTTGGGCCGGGGGTTTAGCTCAGTGGTTCCAGCATCTGCCTGGCAAGCACAAGTTCCCCAATTTGATCCCCAATGTAGCGCAATGCCGGGTGTGGTGGTTCACACCTGTAATCCCAGCACTCAGGAGGCAGAGGCAGGAGGATTGCTGAGTTCAAGACTACAAAGGGAGCTCAGATCCAGCCTGAACTAGGAAATGAGACCCTGTCTTAAAAACAAAAACAAAACAGGATTCTTGGAGAGAGGGTATAGTCAGTGGTGAGATGCTTTAAGAAATAAAGCAGGATTCTTATCCTGTTCCAAGTCACAGATAGTTATGAGTCTCTTAAGAAATGCTAAGGACCTTTCTCCTCAAAACCTGTTCACACACATGCAGGTTTGCCTATCAGAGGCTTCAGAAAGCCCAAAAGGTCACAATTTTTTTTTTCTTTTTTTGAGACAGGGTCTTGCTTTGTAGTTCAGGCTGGCTCTGAGCTCACTATGTAGCCTAGGCAAGCCTCAAATTCAGCAGTCCTCCTGTCTCTGCTTCCCAAATGCTGGGATAACAGGCGTGAGCCACCACGCCCGGCACTGTGGTATGCAGTGTTGATTGTTGGTGGGCGTGAGTCTCCACACCCAGCATTCTATGTGGTTACCGGGATCAAACTCAGGACTTTGCACTTGGGAGGCAGGTGCCGGAACCACTGAGCTAAATCTCCGGCCCAGTCCTTTTTATCTTATATTTTGAGACAGTGTCTCAATACATTACTAAATTGCTCAGCGCAGCCTCGAACTTGTGATCTTCCTGCCTCAGTCTGCCAGAATTACAGGTATCCACACAAGGCTCCTAGCTCACAGATTTTATGTAGTCATTTTTACACATACATGGGCACTCAACAAGAAGAATGAAAACACAAAGAAGCTGTTGGGGCCATAAGCTCAATGTATAGTCATGCATGGATATGGGATATACATTCTAAGAAATGTGTTATTAGGTGACACTACATTACAAGACAAAGGGATAGGACAGCTAATGGTGGAGAAATGACTACACAGATTAATGTTAGTTTACAAGGTTCATTTGTACAGATTTCCCCTGGCCTTGACTCCTCTGTCTGGTGATATGAGTACGTTCCTTCTTTCTAGTGTAAGGATGGCACCTTTCCCTTGGGAGTTTCATTTGCTGTCAGGGAGAAACAGGGAGATCAGAGTACCCTTCTGTATCTGCTGTTTTTTCGAGTCCCTTTGACTCAATGCCAAAGTGGCAAATAACTTTTACAAACTCACAGAGCAGCGTATGTCAGAGCTGAGACTTGAATTTGGCCGAGTCCAATCCCAGATTCCAAGTTTCTATCCACAAAACCAAACTGTCACTTGCTGTTAACTAACTACACTTCCTTATTGACTCCTGAAGCACAGGCTTTTGTTTCCAGAATCTTAGTGCCATTCGAGAAGAGAGTAACCTGCTTGTTATGGAGAAGAAGATAATGGAGTGCAGTGAGGACATCTTGGAGCTGTCCCATGTGCTCATGACCCTGGAGATGCAGCTGGTAGAACAACTGGAGGTGAGGCCAGGCCTGATTGCTGATGCAGGACCCGTGGGTGCAGCTGCAGAACCACCCACAAGCTGCACCCTCCCCTAGCCCCCCTCTGTTGGAATCTCTAGGACAGTGATGATGAGCCGAAAAGAGACCCAGTGCCCAGACTGCAACCAGAAACTCATTTATCACAAAGTGCCAGCACTGCAAGGGCAGCTTGGCTTATGCGCCAACAGAGAGGGCTGTGCCTGCCTGCTGTGGCACATGTGCCCTAGGTTCACCACCATTACTCTATTGCAACCCAACATGTCACACTGAAGAATTCTCACTCGTTCTCCTACATTTTTTGGCAGAGCTGGGACAGAGCTCTGGGTTTCACCCATGCTAGGCAAGTGCTGTAATAATTTAGAGGAGAAATGATCCTTATGGAGAATGAGAAGCGAGTTGATTCCTCTGGAATGCTGTCCCCATCCTAGAAGATCCCAGTGGGGAGAGGCTCAAGGACCCTTTTCATTAGACTTAAGGAGCAGTCTGGGTGCTCTGAAGACAGTGGAGCCCTGTCAGGGACCAGACAAAGGCTCCTCCAGATCACAGCTGTAGTCAGTCTCCTGGGTGACACCAGGAGCTTGCAGCTCAGCACCGAGGAGTGGGAATGAAAAGTGCTGCTGTCTCAAGTTCATTAGCAGCCAGGGTGCCTTGTGTGTTTTCAGGCATCAGAGTCTGGGAATCGGAAGTAGTGTGATGAATTGAACCTCATCAGATGCTGCCGCGGCTGGGCCAAGAGATAGCACCTAATCAATTCCTCACACGTCAAGTGACGCCTCAGACGTGGGCTAGATTCCACCATCACAGGCCTTGCGGTCGCTTTCTCCCCATGAGGGAATGCCTGAGCACTCCAGAAGCAGCACAGTAACAGGGGAGGGCCTGCCAGCAGCTGCCCACCTTTTCAAGCAGGGAGATAGATCACTTTTTCAAATCCGTTACTTCCCGGAGCTACGTATCATCCTTGTATTACCAGTGGCCAGAAAGCTGGAAGGACAGCGGCGCTTTTCAGCAACCTATTTTTTATTTACTACAACACCTTTACACACATTTGAAAAATGTCTTATTTCCTCAGCCTACACACAGTCTTTGGGCTCCTGCAGATGCCTTGCACTTTGGCTCACCTTGCAGCCCTTGAGGTCTGTGGCTTTTGGGGGGAGGGGCTCCCAGAAGAGCAGACCTCACTAAGCATTTCTACTATTCCCTCTGCCAGCGCCAAGTTCTCTTTAGGTTTAAGGTGTTTTGCTGAGCTGAGAAACAATAAATGGTGAGAAGTCTGTGATAATAGCCAGGACTTACTGAGGGTCTCCTTTCTACCAGGTACCTTGCAAAAACATTTTTTTTTTTTTTTTTTGCTTTTTGGAGACAGGGTCTCGCTTTGTAGTTCAGGCTGGCCCTGAGCTCACTATGGTGCCCAGGCAAGCCGCCGCGAGCTCAGCAATCCTCCTGTCTCTGCCTCTTGCAAAAACATTTTGTGTGAAGTAGCTCACTGAAGCACACCACACACCCATGATCATGACAGGTATTGTGCAGGAAACCCATTTCACAGATGAGGATCTAGAGGTTCAGAGATGTTAAGTGACTTTCTCGGAGTAACACACTGTGATAGAGCTGGGATACTGACCTAGGCAAGCTGGCTCTTGACAGCTCTCTCCACTATCTCTCTAGAGGTGATGGGCAGGCACCACTGGGACACTCACAAGGAAGGAAATTAGTTGTGAGGAGTGAGGGGACATGAAGGGAGTAAGAGTAGGACAGGTTGCCGGGTGTGGTGGCTCACGCCTGTAATCCCGGCACTCGGGAGGCAGAGACAGGAGGATAGCTGAGTTTGAGGCTTGCCTGGGCTACATAGTGAGCTCAGAGCCAGCCTGAACTACAAAGCGAGACCCTGTCTCAAAAAAAAAAAAAAAAAAAAAAGAGTAGGACAGGTATCCCCAGCCAAGATCAACACAGAAAGGGCCAGAAATAGCATTACACCTCTGGAGTGAGGATTAAGTTGATATTGGAGAGCAAAAGAAGTCTGGGGAGAGAAGGAGTCAGTTCTTATCTTCCTAGGAGGAAGACAGTCCTTCCTAGATGGTCCTTACTTACCTCTAAGGTGGTAGCAATGGCCTGTGATTTGAGGAGGCACCTGCTGAGTTCTAAATAGCACCTTTTCCTGTGGTGTAAAGTGTCTAAGTAGGCATGTTAACTGTGTTCTTTATCATTTTCCAGGAGACCATAAACATGTTCGAAAGGAACATCATTGACATGGTGGGGACGTTTATTGAAAATGTACAGAGTCTATATCCTTTCTGTAGTGATCCACATAGGGAGGCTCTACAGGACCCCTGGGTTGTCCTGGCCTATAAGAGAGCTATGGGAGAGATCCCCGCACTTTTAACAGGTGTCAGGGCAGAGCAAACTTTCTGCGACAGCTGAGCAGGATACATATAAATGGGCTCCCCTTCCATCTGGGCCCCTGCAAGGCCACCTGCTCCAGTCCTACTACCACAAGAGTCGTAAACATATTGGCAGAGATAGGAAAAAGTCAGTGCTCTACAGCATATTTAACTTTTTACCAGAAACGCCTGTTCCTCACTTCCCTTTCAGAAAGATCTGTACCTCCACCAAGAGAATATTTAAATATTTCACCCTAGGATTCTTTTAAATGGGGTTCTCCACCTTTGTAATGAGAAGAATGGCAAACTTGCCAAAAAGTCTCTTTCAAAAGATATACATTTGGTGACCTCATAGAACAACAGAAGAATGTTCTGTGGGGTCCAAGGGGACTTCCCAACTCTCAACAGTGGTGACTTTGTTAGAGTGATAGTTTGGTGGCCCAGAAGGACAACTGTAGAGTCCGGGCATATTGGTTTTCAAGTGGGCAATGTACATGGGGAGATGGGACCCCTAAACCACTGCTTCTGTATTACAAGCAAAGACACTCTTGGGGAGAGGCAATATCCACTTTAAAGAAACTGATGAATTATTTATAACGAACTTATCAGTTTAAATGTTAAGGTTGGGAACCACAATCAAGAGTATGATCAGACCTTCCGCCACCTGAATTCAGGGACTTGCCACATAAGGGGGTAAACTACAATGCTGTACCCCAGAGTCCCTGGTCTTGTCCCCCTGGAGCCCAGAATCTAGCAGGCAGACAGAAGTTGTAAAGGTAACAAGTGGTATCCAGGGTATGAGATGAGTAACAGCTAACCCAGAGGCTGGGGCCAGGAGCCTCCCTGAGCAGGGTACACCAAGTGAGGCCTGCAGGTGACCAGGGGGACAGGGAGGGGTAGTGAGGCATTCCAGGAAGAGAAGACAGCCTGTGCAATGCTCTTAAGGATGGGCCAGAAGAGCCTCGTTCCCAGAGGAAGACTTCGGGCCATGTCGGAGGGCCAGAATCTCCTGGGAGCTTTAAGTAGGGAACAGATAAGTCCCATGGACCTACATCCTTAAACTCAATCCAGCTACAACGAGGAGGAGCCAGAGTGCAGAAAAGCCATCCTGTATAGCAGGCAGTGTCCAGTTGGTAGTGGTGGGGGTGGAGAAACAGATGACAGAGGGACAGTGAGGGGAGCCCAGTGCTGAGCGTCGTTAATGACCAGATGCATGTCAGGTGCAAAGTGGGGAGAGCTGGGTACGGCCCTAGGGCTTGGTACCTGGAGGTGACACTCTGGCATCTCAATTTCCCCCTCCAGTGTATCCTTGTCCAGCTGAGATGAGGTGGACCTCTGCTTGTGAGGGGCCCCGCCACAGGTCAGGAGGTGTCGGCCTGTACTGTCCTGACTTTGCTTAACCCCTGACTGCACGATGGCTCAGTGTCGAGACCTAGAGAATCATCACCACGAGAAACTCTTAGAGATCTCCATCAGCACCCTCGAGAAGATCCTCAAAGGCGAGCTAGACGAGGAGCTGCCTGACGACCTGTGCGCGGTGAGCACACAGTGCAGTGGGCTATGCTTGGGAACCGACAAACTGGATGTAGCCCAGTTCCATAGCTCACTTAAACTTGACAACTTCCCTCAGCCTCAGTTTCCCCATCTACAGTAGGAGACAGTAAAATATTTTGGAGAGTTGGTGGATGGAATAGGGTAGCAAATAAGGCATCTGGGGGGGACATTCAGTGGGCTCAGTGAAAGAAGGGCTTTTAATGGTTGACAGTGTGAACTTTCCAACAGGTTGGCTCCCCAGCAGGCTTAGTGGCCTGTGTCTGTTGTTTAGCACTTGGGAAGCCGAGACAGGAAGATTGCCATGAGTTTTAAGGGCAGTTTAGGCTATACATTCAGATCCTGCCTCAAAGTAAAAGGAAAATTGTGTGAGGACTCACGGCATTTTCTAGGAGAGGCAGTTACAAATAGATCTTCAGGTGTGAGTATTCCCAAAGGTCTTAATTTTAAGAGTGCCTGCAATGAGAAGCACCGCTGGTGTGTTGGAACCACTCTGGGCACTGCTGCTGTTGCCACCCGATGCGTTCAGTGATGATTGTCAGGGAATTAGGTCTCTCAGGACCATGTGCTCCGCTAAGGAGGCTCTTCAAATCCGTGCTGGAGTCCAGCAGCAGCAGTGTAGTTCGCCCTAGAAAGGAATACAGGCATGGAAAAAAGGGTTCAGTCTCAACTGTGCCATAACAGAGGCCTTCTCGGGTATCAGTCCTTCCACTGCCACTTCCTGGGCTTTTCACTACAGTCATGTCACCACCAAGACACACACTCCCCCTTTCCTTACACAATGGCCTCCCTGCTGCCCTTTTAATATGCTGTTCTTCATATGCAGAGAGAGCTTTTGAAAACTGAAACCACACTATTGCACTTTTGCACAACCTCGCCTTGTAGCTTGCCATCACTTTACAGTAAGTCCTTGCCCATGGTCACTAGACCACTGGATCTGGGCCGCCTAAGTTAGCAGCACTCCCACCTCCCCCAGGGCACACACACACCCAGCACCCTGCCTTAGGGCTCTTCCCAGATCCCAGCGGCTCCTTTCAGCTGATAGTCAGGTCTCCCTGTGTGGCTTCATTCTTGTCATTAAAATCCCAGCTCAAGTGTCACCCCTTGGGAGATGTGGTCCCTTATGACCCTCCTGAAAACAACTGTCTACCAGCGCCCCACTTACCAAGTCAGAGCCTTATCACAGGCCCAGACTCTTGAGTTTGTGTTGATTTGCTCATGTGACCATTGACATTTATATAAAAAGCTCAAAATAGAGTACAAGGTGGTTTTTTTTTTTTAACCACCATGCACTTCCCAGGGCCAGCAGCAGTGTCCAGTGTCCAGCACAGATGCCAGGAGTCATCTGTGGGATGGTGGGTAAGAGCAAGAGTTTGTTGGGCCGGAGGGTTAGCTCGCAAGCTCAAGGTCCTGAGATCGATCCCCAGTAACCACATACAATGCTGGGTGTGGAGACTCAGGCCCACCAGCAATCAACCAGCAATCAGCACCGCATACCACAGTGCCAGGCGTGGTGGCTCACACCTGTAATCCCAGCAGAGACAGGAGGATTGCTGAGTTCGAGGCTTGCCTGGGCTGCATAGTGAGCTCAGAGCTAGCTTGAACTACAAAGTGAGAACCTGTCTCAAAAAAAAAAAAAAAAAAAAAGTTTGTTGAGCCTCTGCCCTATCAGGTGCTGGGCTCAGTCCTACAGGTGGAAGACTAGCACTTCCTGACTCTGCAGCATCTGTCCTGAGGCTAAGACAGACACCCAACACAGTAGCATGGTGGCAGGGCCATGGTGACTCCAGTCTTCTGTCCCTAAGCAGCTAAATGCAGCTAATTTTTGTCCAGACTTCCCTGAGCCAAGAAATCTATATCTTGAGAGCCCTATCTGAAACCCTACTGTGGGCTGGTAGAGTTCCCAGGTTTGTGACACACAGTGGCCACAGTACTACAACATGTTCCCTTCCTACTGACTGGGACTCGCAGCAAAAGATGGAGCCCGGAGCCAGCAATGAGAAGTGGACCAGACTGTGCTCTCAGTGACCAGCCGCCCTTCTGCCCAATGGGCCCTACCTGGCGCCACCTGCCATCTGTTCCTATAGCTCCTGAAACATTCAGGACCTGCTGGCTGCAGTGACTGGTGGCATATTGTGTTCCCTCACTGGGGCATTTACTGTCCAGGCCCAAAGATCACACGTGATCTCATTTACTTCACCAAAGGAAATACTGCTATCACCCCAGGTAACAGATGAAAAAACTGGGTAAAACTGGTGCTAAAGAGAGGGTTGGTAAAATGCCCAAGATGGCACAGCTTGTGTTGACTGGAGTCTGGGTTGAGACTATGGTCTGACAGATGCAGAGCCTGGCTTGCTCAGAGTCCATGTTGCACCCGTAATGGTGGGCTGCAAGCTGGCAGACCTTCTGGAGGTGCTCATGGCACTAGGCTCTGCCTTGGAACTAAGGCCCTGCTTGGGCATTTTGGCTGGACTGTACAGTCCTCAGTTCCTCACAGAGCAGCCAGTGAAAACCTCCTTCCTCTGAGGAATGTCTGAGGTTGCACCGAGAGATATCACCATGATCTCACAGTGCTGCTTCGGTCCCCTTATGTGCAAGCAACAAAACATGGCCCTGTTATTCCTGGGGAGTAAAAAGGCCTGGCCTGTAAGGAGTGACAACCACAGTCAAGGGCTGGCACTGACTGGGCTGGGAGGGCCAGCCCTCTAGCAACTGCTACATGTGGAATTGCTCATTCGTTCATTCATTGATTTATTTATTTTGATTTTTTTTGAGATAAAGTCTCAGGATATAGCCCAGGCTGCCCTCAAACTTACAGTGATCCTCCTGCTTCAGCCTTCTGAGTTCTGGGATTACAGGTGTGTGCCACCATACCTG
The DNA here is from genome assembly GCA_004025085.1 of Thryonomys swinderianus. Lineage (NCBI taxonomy): Eukaryota > Metazoa > Chordata > Mammalia > Rodentia > Thryonomyidae > Thryonomys > Thryonomys swinderianus. The sequence goes on from PVIC010006872.1 coordinate 43,773, forward strand.
GCAAAATTGCTCTTTTAATCTTCATGTTATCACCATAAAATAGGTGCCATTATGATTCTGTGTTTTTTGTTTTTTTTGAGACAGGGTCTTGCTTTGTAGTTCAGGCTGGCCCTGAGCTATGTGGCCCAGGCAAGCCTCGAACTCAGCAATCCTCCTGTCTCTGCCTCCTGAGTGCTGGGATTACAGGCATGAGCCACCATGCCTGGCACTGTGGTATGTGGTATTGATTGCTGGCGGGTGTGAGTCACCATGCCCAGCATTGTATGTGGTTACCAGATTGAACTCAGAACCTTGTGCTTGCGAGGCAGGCGCTGGAACCACTGAACTAAATCTCCAGCCCTATGATTCTGTTTTTACAGACGTGGAAACTGAGGCACAAAGGTTCAAGTAAACTGCCCAAGCAATATAGCTATGATTTGAACCCTGACAGTGTGACTTTAACAAAATGTCTCCCGAACCTATAGCAGGAGTATTGTTCCAAGGAGGGAAGAGGGTTTCAGGTGGAAGAAATCTGCCTGTTACATAGTGATCAATGAGCTGATTGTGATGGAAAGTCACATTGATGAGGTTATCACTAAAACTCCTTTCATTCAGTAGAGTGATTATTATCAGTTCAGGCCATACTTGGGGCCTCAATTATCTCACATCTGTGCCTTCAAGTCCTTCCCAGCTTGGAGAGGAAAGGTGACATTAAATGTTGGGGCTGGCAGGGAGGGAGAGCCTTGTCACGGTGCTGGCAGTCACAGCTGCCCATGTGGGAGGCAGCAGGGATATCAGATATGTCGTCTGGGTACTAAACAGGTATGCAGTGTCCAGCTCCAAGGGTAGGGCCAGCGACTGTCTGTAGGCTGTGAGGAGGACCTGTGAGTCTATTGAAGCTGCTAGAACAACTTCAACTTGCGTCTGGCCCAGGTCAGCAGTAGACAGGGCAGTTACCATGAAGCCATGGCCAGAACCAGAAGGATACACCTCAGCACAAGTCCCTGCCCATCAGATTGAGTGGCTCCTTGACTGTCATGGAAACGGCTGACAAGATGATCTGAGTTCGCATGCCACAGCAACAAATCCTCAGGACACTAGCATCATGGTGATCCCAAAGAGAGGTTACTAGTTATGCCCTTCTCAGGAGTCTTGCTTCCAAGCAAGAAGTTGCTTGGAAGGAAATATGTCTTTGTGGCAACAAAAGTCACTTCTGTGAAGTTCAGCAAGGACCATGGAACAGGGAACATGCCCAGGGGCCAAGAGCTGCTTGGCTTCTCACGGGCTCTGCATAGCCTATGCTTCTACCCTGGTGTTTCAACCCACAGAAATGGGAGGTGAATCTACAGTAGTCTCCCCATAAGAACTATTCTAAGAGGAGAACTAAAGTGGTCACCACTTTAGGCCCTTCAAGTCCAGACACAACTCACAACTTATATGTTTAAAGAATTTCTTTGGCCAGTTACTGGGAAGCTAAGAGAAGGATCATTTTAGCCCAGGAGATCAAGCCAGCCTGGACAACACATTGAGAAGTTGCCTTAAAGCAAGAAAAACCACAAGAATTTCTTTAAACCAGATTCCTTTTATTTATATTTTATAAATGTCACATTTTTTTTTTTTAAACAGGGTCTTGGGCCAGAGGGTTAGCTCAGGGGTTCTGGCGCCTGCCTCGCAAGGGCAAGGTCCTGAGTTCGAACCCCAGTGACCACATACAATGTTGGGCGTGGAGACTCACGCCCACCAGCTATCAATACCACATACCACAGTGCCAGGCATGGTGATTCATGCCTGTAATCCCAGCACTTGGGAGGCAGAGACAGGAGGACTGCTGAGTTCGAGGCTTGCCCGGGCTACACAGTGAACTCAGAGCCAGCCTGAACTACAAAGCGAGACCCTGTCTCAAAAAAAAAAAACCAAAAAACAAAAACAGGGTCTCGCTTTGTAGTTCAGGCTGGCCCTGAGCTCACTATATTGCCCAGGCAAGCCTGGAACTCAGTAATCCTCCTGTCTCTGCCTCCCGAGTACTGAGATTAGAGGCGTAAGTCACCACAGCCAGCATTGTGGTATATGGTACCAGGAATCGAGCTCAGGACCTTGCGCTTGTAAGACAAGTGCTGGAACCACTGAGCTAAGTCCCCAGCCCACACATCGTTTTTCTTAACTAATTCTATTTCATGTGTTTCTAAGCTGACCTCTAAGTTTCTGTTTCTTCTCAGCCTCTGAAGCTATTTTCTATATATTCAAATTCTGGTTTAAAATTTACCTGGTTTAAAATCAGCTACAACACACTTTCTAGAATGAACCAAAAACCTTTATATAGTGGGTGGTTGTGGCTGTTTCTAAAATACCTGGATGCCCACTCCTGGTAAGGCTGCTTGAGGCTCAGTGCAGCAAGTTTTCTACTTTTTTTTTTTTTTTCAGTACCTGGAATCAAATTTGGGCCCTGTGTTTGCAAGGTAGGCATGGTACCACACCTTGAAGTAAATCCTCACCTCTGCATTTTTTTTTTTTTTTTTTTGAGACAGGGTCTCGCTTTGTAGTTCAGGCTGGCTCTGAGCTCACTATGTAGCCCAGGCAGGCCTCGAACTCAACAATCCTCCTGTCTCTGCCTCCTGAGTGCTGGGATTACAGGCATGAGCCACCACGCCTGGCACTGTGGTATGTGGTATTGATGGCTGGTGGGCGTGAGTCTCCACTCCCAGCATGGTATGTGGTTACCAGGGATTGAACTCAGAACCTTGCGCTTGCGAGGCAGGCACCGGAACCACTGAGCTAACCCTCTGGGCCATCTCTGCATTTTTTAAAGACACGGTCTTACTCTGTAATTCAAAGTGGACTTGAATACACTATGTAACCCAGGCTGCCCTCAAAATTGGAGCGATCCTCCTGCCTCAGCCTCCCAAGTGCTGGGATTACAGTCATGCACCAACATGCTGGCAAGTTTTCTGCTATTTAAACCCTTTCCCAGAGTCTTGGCTGGGGCTGTGTAACCACAGAAACAGAACATAATAACCTCATTATTTCTTATAGGTAACTGTGCTAACTGGTCTCCCAGCTACTCTACTCCCCATATCATCTAAACCAGCTTTGCCATAGGAGATTCTGTGGAAAAACAGCAACCCACAGACATTACTCTGAAACAGAGTGATCAAATTAAAAAGCTTTTCCATAGGACTTTGCTGAGGCTTTAGGATATTTTACAACCTATAAATCTTTGGTTGTGGGCTGAGGATGCTAGCTTTCTCAACTGTGTTTGACTACAGAATACCCTTTTGCAGAGAAATATAAACATCTAAAGACTCCACAGAGCATAGTATTTTGGAGACCATTATGTTAACTGCTATTTTGGAAAACAGAAACAAAAATCAAGTATAGATTGAGCATCTTTGATCCAGAAAATCTGATATGGATTTTAAGCATTTCAGATTTCAGATTTTCCAATTAGAGATGCTTGAAAAATCTACATATATAATCCAGTATCCTTCAGATGGTGAAATCCAAAATGCTTCTGGTCCCAACCATTTCAAATGAGTTGCTCCACTGTATGACATAAAAATTAGGTCTTTTGCTAATCTTGCCATTACAGAGTACCCCCAATTTAGCATGGAAACAACTAGTTCCTAAATGCTTCATTAGCTTTCCCCGACTGTGGGAATGGAAAATTTTCAGGCACGCACAGGCACAGTGTCAACACTTAGGACCAGCCAGGTCTGCTCAAGAGTGGTTGCTTTGAATGGCTCTTTACAAGGCAGCAAGCAAGGTCAGGAGCAAGGGAAAGAGACACCCAAATGGGCCCATGAGAGACAGTGAGAGACGAACATGAAGGAGCACCCATCAGTCTGCATGGTCTGTGGTCCTCAGAGCAGCTGTGAGACCCTTGGCCAGCCTGGCATCTCCCACCTGGCTGACAGGGATTTGGGGCAAGTCAGACTCACAAACTCCCAGGAGAGAGGCCTTGTGAGAACAGATGTCCTGAGTGAGATCACCCTGGGCAGCCATCTGCTTTCTCCCTGGGGAAAACATGCTCCAGTGAGGACCGCAGAGTAACACCTGCCACTGCTTGGGTTAGAGAGGCGGCTGTCACCTGAAATGAGCTGGCACAGAGTGTACTGATGCAGAGATGGGTTCTCTACCTAGCATAGCCTGCACAGCCAGGGGATTCCCAAGAGTCCATCCTCTCTTTGGCTCCCTGACTCTATGCTCAGGGTGTAATGGCATACATGATCTCACTTGGGCCTTCTCACTCACCAGCTTTTTGTTGACAAAGACACGATCGTAAATGCTGTTGGGACATCACATGACATCCATCTCCTGAAGATCGACAACAGGGAAGATGAGCTGGTGACCAGGATCAACTCTTGGTGTACACACTTAGTAGACAAGGTGAGTGAAACCCTGACACATTCTAGCTGGCGAGGCTCATTTTTCTAGGTATGAGCCAGAAAGAAGAACATCTTCCCTAGATAGTGCATACTGTTTTCAGTAAGAAATGGGGAAAGAAAGAAAGAAAGCTAAGGTTTGTAAAATTCCACAGTGCAGACTCTGCTGTTGGTGAGAAACTTACACCCACATGCACATCACTGGGTTCTGAAATAGATCTGTAGAATCCCAAATAGATCCATAGACTATGAGTAGACTCTGGAGTAAATGAGGCACAGAAACTCTGGAGATTTCAAAGAATGATCTCTCTTCCTCAAACTGGCCTCAGTAAGAAATATTAATGCCAAAAGATAGTAATGTGATTGAAGGTTTTGGGCTTTGGTCTCACTCCCTAGATTCACAAGGATGAGGTCATGAGGAATCGCAAGCGAGTGAAGGAGATCAATCAGTATATCGACCACATGCAGAGCGAGCTGGACAACCTGGAATGCAGTGATATGGACTAGGTGCATGTCACCCAGAAGGTCCCTTTCCAGCATGTGCTCCTACCACAGGAAGAAGGTGCGCGCATGCACTGGTTGCATCAAGAGAGAATTACCAGGAGTTCTTCAACCTATGTCCTCCCAAACACCTTTCTTTCCCTACTCACCTTAGAGAAAGTTCCAAATGTAGAGTTAAAAATAAAAAAAGAAATAAAAATTAGAATGTACAGGTGTGTATGAACAGGAGAAGAGATGAAGAAGAATAGCAGGTCCCTGGCCAGTCTCCAAGGGTACCTCTTTGCGGATGGCAGTGAGCTGGAGCTATCTGGCCATAGATAAGGGCAGGCCTGTTCTCTCAGCCTTCCTAGGGGCAGCTGCAGATATGAGCCCAGTCCTTCCCTCTGGGTGCTGAGGACCTGGAAGCAGAAATCATAGCTGCCACCACCACACTGGAGCCTGGGCCAGGCCTCCATGGCAAAGGCTGTGGCCCCCTTTGGCTTAGCACTTAGCTGCAGGGACTTGAATCTGCTCCAGAATTTAAGGGTGCAGAATGGGTATCCCAACTGTGACAGTAACTTCTCAGAGTTCCATTGAGGGGTTAAGGAAGATAGGGCATGGGAAGTATGGAAAAGGTAACTAGTATGGGGTCAGTGCACAAGTGGAGTGATGCCATCTTATCACTCAGGTGTGTGGGGGCATGGGCCTTGGAAAACCTTTGCTAGCTGGAGGTTTTGGTACACACCTGTAATCCCAGCACTCTGAGAAGCTGAGGCAGGAGGGATGTAAATTTGAGCCCAACCTGGGCAACTTGGACTGTCTCAAACAAATTTAAAAAGGGTGCAGATATAGCTCACTGTCAAGGGCCTGGGTTCAATCCCTAGTATCAAAGAACCATTTTCCCTACTGCCCCTCCACTGAGGCTGGTACCAGGAAGCAGCACCTGTCAAGATGGTAGGGGTGGCCATGTTGGAAGAGGATTCCTGTGTGGAAGATGAGTACAAACATGCATTTGTTAGCTTTCCATCACTATAAGAAACACTTGACATAACAACTTATAGGGAGAGAATTTATTTGGGGTCACAGTTTTGGAGGGTTCAATCTGACCAGGTATGGCCCTCCCAATGTGGGGACTGAGGTGAGCTACACATCATGGTGAGAGTATCTGGTGAAGTGTAACAGCTCCCCTCATGGCCAGGAAGCAAAAGAGAGAATGAAGGAGGGCTACAGTCCCATGATGCCCTTTGCGGCTATATCCCCAATCACCTAAAAACTCTCACATGGCCCCCTTCCTAAAGGCTCCACTGCTTCCTGACAGCACCACTCTGGGGGAACAAACATTTGGATTCCAGATCCAAATTATAGCAATACATTTTAGGTGACCTTGGCAGGCCTGCTAGGGCTTTTAAGCCAGAAACAACATCCATTTTATATTTTTAAGAGTAATTCATTTTTTTTTCTAGAATGGTAGGAACAAACAGAAAAAAACAGCTTAGACCAAGAAGGACTTACTTTCAAAGGATCATTTGATGGAAAACCAGGGAAAAAAGCCCTCCAGGCAGAGGCAGAAGACACAAATAGAACTGTCTATTGGTGACATGATTGTTTCCCCAGCGTGAGGTTCTCTACCACAGGCAGCAGCTATCAAAATGTGCCTGGGAGATAAGCTGTTCAACCTTGGTGACAAAACCCAGCCAAAACAAGGAGGGGGAAATACAGAGGCGCAGATATAAAAGGTTCTTGACACATTTCCAGGGTGGAGAAATATTTAATAAAATCAAGGTCAAGCGAAAGTCATTTGTACAACTCATCCCCCTCATTCGATGCTGGCCAGGCCAGAGGCACCTGGGTTGGAATCAAGCTGCTCTTCAGACAGCTACACTGTGTATGCAGTAGGGGCACCTCAGGGAAATGCTATGTAAGGCCATGCCCTGCAGGTCAGGCAAGTCCCACAGAACTGGAAAGCCCCAGGACAAGAAAGCTGTGGCTGTGTGGGATCCATCCAGCTGGAACAAACAACCTAGGCCTTACTCCGGCAGGAGCTTGTGCTTGACTGTGGTGTTCTCTGAGCAGAGGTGGACGAAGAGGGTTCCCGCAGCAGTGCGGGCCCGCAGCTCCTGTAGTTCATAGTCATGGGCCCATTCGACATTACCCCACTTCTGGATCTGAGGAGAGGACAAGTTAGCTGCTGGACCAGCTGTTGACTACAGCCACTCTCTACTCCCAGTGCTAGACTGAAAGAAGTACACTTGGATCTTGCCAGTACAAGTGAGATACACAGAAGGGTTATGGATGTGGGGGGTCAGGTGGCTAGAACAGGCACCTGGAGCCTGGATGATCTGAGAAGAGTGTATCACGTCCAGAGTCAGTGACTGCCCACTACTGGGCATGCTGGGAATCAAAACTACTCGTGTTCATTCAGGAAGCCTGAATCACGTGGCTTCCCTCATCTTGTATCTTGTACAAAGTACCTAACATGGGGTAGCTTGTAAACTGCCATCCTAGTCTATGAGCTCTGTGTACAGGCTGGCTGCAAGAGATCCCCATCTGGGTACAATAAATAACTCAAGCAAGGGCACATATGACTTCTAACTCCTGGGAGAATAGCAGTACTAGAGAGCCCTCTGCTTTGCCTACTGGACTCTGAAAAAAAAGAGGGAGGAACACCCAATCACATGGTGGATATTGGGACTTTGGTGCAACTCCAAGCTGACCCTGCTGGCTCCTCCCCAGCAGGGGCCCGGCAGGCCTGGCCTGGTTGCCCAGCATCCCCAAGAACTCAAAATTTACCATGCCACATAGCTGTCTGCATCTCTTGCAGCCCAGTCTCAGTATGCACAAATGTAATATGTCAGCTGAAGGGTGTTTTCACCTTCAATTTATACCATCACATCCATAATCCAGGTTATTTCTTACTTTGTGCAGGATCAAAGCCAGAGTTCAGAGGATGATAGCTTGGCTTGGGTCCCACAGTTGAAAGCGTAGCCCAGACTAAAAGCCAGATTTCCTGGCTTCCTACCAGCCCTGACACCCCCAACATGTTATCCCCTTCCCATGAAATTGGTTCTGACATCCAGAGACTGGCCAACCTCCTCTGCTATACAGAAATAGTTTTCTTTTCCCCTGGCATTTTTCCGAGTTAGAAGACTAAACATTCAAAAAAGGTTTCTTTTCTTTTTTCATACTAGGAACCAAATAATAACAATAATAATAGCAATTAACCTTCTGGGTTTAGAGGAATAACAGCAACATCAACAACAAAAGACTGTAAGGACTGCCATAATTTTCCGAGTTGAAAAATGCAAACAACAGTGTTTTAATTCTGAGCCCTCAAATTAAATCAAAACTTAATCAAAACTTGTGTACACATACCAGCTACCCCATGCTCCTCTGTCCGCCTGATGAAATGTCAGGGTTCGAGTGTGTGTGTGACTTAAGAGAAGAAACAGGTCTGCTGTCATCTCAGCAAGGCCTGTCCTGCAACTTATCAGGCTCTTCAGCTACTCGCAAACCTTCACGTGCCGAGTGGAGACAGAGGGCCTCAGCCCTAGACTCCCCAAATGTGGCTTCAAACTCATCTGTGGAATATTTCTCAGAGGTGTGACTTAGAACCTTGGTTTTCTCCTATGTAAAATGAGGATGAGCACAGCCCCCACCTAATCAGGCCTGGAGGTAAGGAGTGCTGAGCACTGTTCTTAGCTTCACTTTTTTTTTTTTTTTTTGAGACAAGGTCTTGCTTTGTAGTTCAAGCTGGCCCTGAGCTCACTATGTAGCCCAGGCAAGCCTTGAACTCAGCAATCCTCCTGCGTCTGCCTTCTGAGTGCTGGGATTACAGGCATGAGCCACCATGCCTGGCAACTTCACTTTTTAAATTGGGGTTGGGGGCCGGAGGGTTAGCTCAGTGGTTCCGGCGCCTGCCTTGCAAGTGCAAGGTCCTGAGTTCGATCCTGGGTAACCACATATAATGCTGGGTGTGGAGACACGCCCACCGGCAATCAACACCGCATACCACAATGCCGGACGTGGTGGCTCACGCCTGTAATCCCAGCACTTGGGAGGCAGGGACAGGAGGATTGCTGAGTTCGTGGGGGCTTGCCTGGGCACCATAGTAAGCTCAGGGCCAGCCTGAACTACAACGCGAGACCCTGTCTCAAAAAGCAAAAAAAAAAAAAAAAAAAAAAAA